>JAMWEH010001076.1:0-25319 GCA_024721245.1 Mitragyna speciosa
AAATGTATGTCATAAGTAATAACAACCATTATTCATATTTGTAAAAAAATTATTACTATCATTCAATGGAATTGAAAGTGATTAATTAGGGTGTTAGTGATTCCCTTTATATACTATTCCATTAAATTCATTAATCATTTTGATTAAAGGTAAAAACGCACATCCTTAAAAAACACACCTCTTTTAAGCCATTCATCCCTAATATACTATTCTTCTCTCTCTCTCTCTCTCTCTCTCTCTCTCTCTCTCTCTCTCTCTCATGTCTTTTGATTTTGAATATTCCTGATTAGTATTATATAAATTTTTAAAAAATTTTTTACATTCAATTTTTTATAAAATTTTGAACTGAAAATTAAAGATATGTAGTACTCTATGTCAATAAAATAAAAATAATTTTTAAAGATTATTATTTGCATAAAACTCAAATTAGAGCATGGCTATATTTAAAATTGGAGAAGCCTTTTAGAAATTTTTTAAAAAAAATGCAAAATAAGAAATCTAAAATATATATATACACATTATAAATAAAAGATTTAAAAAAATTAAAAACTTACTTAAAAGTCATTCAGTAAACTAAACAAATAGTTTTATAATGATATCTATTTCATTATTAAACCAAATATGTTTGGAAGAATCATCAAAAATCATGCTCATAATAGAATTAATAATATTCATAGTGATAGTGATTAAAGAATTTAAACCAAACGGTCCCTAAATCTATGAAATTAGGATTTATTACGATTTTCATTTCTACCTTGATGATCCTGACATTAATTGATTAACGCGTCCTCTTTTTTTTTTTATTGAAATCATTAACGCGTCCTCTTCAATTGAAGTGTTTCTCATATTAGAAGCGCCCAATAAATTGTGGTTTTGTACATTACAGTAAGAAAATTAAATATTGCATGAGAACCGGCAGCTCATGTGGATGGATGACAAAACCATGTTGATAATTGGCACATGTGGAGTGCACGGAAAATAAACACCTTACCCTACCGTGCGTCATGTGAATAGTGAATGATGAGGTAATATTTGCTTGAAGAAATTGCAAGGTGACGTGCGTTTTATGTATTCCTAAGCCAGCTGCACACACATGCCAACGGAATACAGTCAGCAACCCAGACCCCCAGACCTACTTTTATGGAAAGTGGACATCGTTGAGTGTTAAGATAATGTCTTTCAATTTAAGTTCAATAGATATACTATTCAATTATTAATTGACTGAATATGTATTGTTTGTGAGTCTCAATATAGATTTAACTCACTAATAACTTTAAGTGTTGACTAATTTAACAACTATTTGCTCTTTAACCAAAAAAAGACATTCACGATGATAGCCTCAAATTCAATGGCCCTTTTGGAACCAGAGATTTATTTAAAGGGAAGGCCAGGCTCCTACCTACTTGTGTTTGTAGCTCGATTAGAGATTAGAGAAAGGAAAAATATAAAATGTATCATGTGCACTGTAATAAATATAAAATGCATCATGTGTATTGTGATATAATACATTATAATTAATAATTTTTTGTAAAAAAATTATAATTAATAATTTATCATCACGTAATAATAATTAGTAACATCTTTTAATATTAATATTTGATAACAAATAATTAATTTTAATATCTTATGTGACATGTTACCTGACATATTTGGCGTGCCTAATATCACTTCTTTCATTTCACCCACCTCTAGTTTGCCAGACACGTCTTCCACGCAGAATGAGGCTGTTTTCTACAAATGCAGAAATTGGGGGGCAGCCATTGATGATGAAAAATCAATTCTCAGCCGTCAGATAAGTGGTATTGAGTTGCCACATAAACAATTATAAAAATGAGGGTTACCTATTGTGCTTGTAAAAGGGAGGGAAGGAAAACACTGTCAAAAATAGATTGATTGACCCAATTATAAATAGTGTTGCCATCATTAAGATTGAAGTTCACCATAACCACGGACACCAATTTCATTGAAATAAAAGGTGACATGTTGTATTTGATTTTTAACTTACAAATATTGCTCTCTCTTAAATTTCAAGATGACATTAAATTAGATTTTTAGATTTATATTCCTTAAATATTGTATTTTTAGATTTATTAAATTATTATTCACAGTTAAATCTTTTATTCTGGGTTTTATGTATTTATTAGTACACATAAAAAATTGATTGAATAAAAAGAATTAGAGAAGTTTGAGATGCAGACTAATTGAGGATGGTAAATTTGCAGAAAATTTTATAATGGAAAAAAAAATACTCCCAAATTTAAAATGATTTTAGGAGTGGAATTGATAAAGGGAAATTGATGGCAGATGGGAGTAGCGAGAGGGATGAGAGAGAGAGGCAAGGAGAAACAGAGGGGAGGCAGATGATTGGCCTGTGGATTAGATGGGGACCGATGGAATTAGTCTTGAGGTAGATAACAAAAATGGATAAAATTGTCAATTAAGTACAAGATTTGCTCTAATAATATCACCAGCCTTTTAAATAACCAAAAGACAATTATAGATGAGCACTAAATCTACAGAATTAGAATTTATTACGAGTTTCGCTTCTACCTTGATGACCCTGACATTAATTGATTAACGCGTCCTCTTTAATTGAAGGGTTTCTCATATTAGAAGCGCCCAATAAATTGTGGTTTAGTACATTACAGTTACAAAAACCTAATATTGCATGAGAACCATCAGCTCATGTGGATGGATCACAAAACCATGTTGATAAGTGGCACATGTGAGGTGCATGGAAAATAAACACCTTACCCTACCTTGCGTCATGTGAATAGTGAATGATGAGGTCATATTTGCTTGAAGAAATTTCAAGGTGAGGTGTGTTTTATCTAAGCCTAAGCCAGCAACGGAAATATAGTCAGCAAACCAACTATACCTCCTTTGTGGAAAGCAGACATTAATCTTGATGATCGGTCAAATTCAATGGCCCTTTTTGGAACGGGAGATATATTTAAAGGAAGCCGAGCCACCTACCTACTTGTGCTTGTAGCTCGATCAGAGGTGGGAAAAATATAAAATCTATAATATGCACTGTAATAAATATAAAATGCATTATGTGTATTGTGATATTACATGTTAAAATTAATAATTTATCGTTACGTAATAATAATAAATCATATTTTGTAATATTCATTAACAAATAATCGATTCTAACACGATATGTATCATGTAACGAATATGTATCATGTAACGTGACGTTAGGTATACCCAGTTCCACTTCTTAGACCCCTGCTTTCACCGACCTCTGGTTTTCCATCTAGCCAATAAAGTTTGCACGTTTTTCTTCGTAATGATTGCCTCCCATCGACTTATATAAGTCATTCAACATCAAGATTATATTGCTCATTCTTCTTCTTCTATTCTCTTTCTTTTGCAACACGCTTTCGCCGTGAATTCTTAATCAGATCCACCAATCAGCTGTGCTGTTCCATCATTAACTATGGCTGAGAAGGTATGCAATTTCCAACCTTTCCCGATCCCATAGAAGTTCATTATGTTTTGAAACTTCCATTTTATAAGCACCTATGTATGAGATAAATCAACTTCATTTAAATGCTTCTTTGTATATCAAGATTTCTTAACAATTCACAAGTGACATAACAACTATTCAGTGTATGGCACTACTATGTAGTTGGTGCATCCATTAGTCATTTCAATTATTGATTGTGATTTTTTTAATGTATATGGAGTTACAGTATATTTCTTCCCATGTGACACACAGGTAACTTTAATGATAGTTAAGGTTAGCGATCTTCAAAGCCCATGCTGCTACAGGAAGGTCAAGGAAATCCTCTGCAAATTTCCTCGTAAGCCTCTCTTCTCTCTTTGTGTCTACAACTAAGAATTTAGTACAAAGTACTACAGCTGGACACGGGCAGATATGTGCATGATGAGTTGCATTTTTTTGTCATTTCCAATCCTCCACGATTAGGCTAGCTAGATAATGACAGGAACTACTACTAATGTTGGATTAGAACTTGAGTTATATTTCTTGTGATTTTCAATTTCCTGGACAAAAGAAATCAGAGACCAGGTGTATGATGAGAAGCAGAATTTGGTGAAGATCACGGTGGTCTGCTGCAGCCCTGACAAAATCCGCAACAAATTATGTTGCATGGGTGGTAATTTAATTAAGAGCATTGAGATAGTGAAACCTGGTCCCGTAGATCCTAAACCCACACCGCCTCCCGGAGAAATCACACCAACAGCAGTAGCGGTGATAGGTGTACCACACCCACACCCACAGGTTCCACCACCCTGTTATGATAACTATGGCTACGGGTACGGATACGTTTATGAGTACGGATACTTCTACGGTTATGGGAAGGGGTGCAACACCAGCTGCTCCGATTGTGTCCCTGAACAAAACAGCAGAAGCTGCCGATGCGGTTGTGGCAGGGGGTGTCACGTTAGCCGCTGCGGTTGTGTCCATGCCGGAGGCTTCCGATGCGGAAGTGGGGAGTGTCACGTTAGCCGTTGCGTCTGTGTCCATGAAGAAAACACCGGAAGCTGCGCTAATATGTGAGGAGGTTGGTTTGTTAAACAAACGTGGGATCCAATCCGAGTTGTTATGTACTGTGAAATGGATTATGGTGACTTTTTACTATTTGTACTTTGAAAAGCGTCCTACCCAATGTTATTTGCACGTAACAAGAAAATAATAATAAGGTGCACAGAGATTGGAGGGTCTGGGACTTATTTCATTCACATATTAGAAGTCAAGTTGATTGTTTACAATATGTGACTATGTTGTAGTAGCAGCATGATGTGGTATGAAAATGAGTAATAAATTTATGTTGTAGTAGCATGGTGTGGTATGAAAATGAGTAACAAATTTTGTTAAGTAAATTATAATTTTTATTATGATAACGGACATTGACAAAATATTGTGGTCACTATGAACAAATGATAAACAAAAATTGAGATGAACTGCTCCATTAAAGTATCTAAATTCCAGTATTCCAAAATTCTTAATTAGTTGGCCAAAGAGAGAACATAAGAAATAAAATATTTTTTTTCCAGCTTTGCTAAATTCAAGAAGGCAATTAACATCAAACTCTAAAATATGTTGCACCCATAAATGTATTAGAGGGGACAAACAAACTTCATTATTAAATGGAGGATCTAAATCCTTGATCAAGCCCTTGATTTAGGGGGGGTGGGAAAGAGCAAAAGACTATGAATGAGCAAAAAAAAAAAATAACTCTGTACGAATGAGAAAAAAGGTTATTAAAAAAAACTCTGAATTCCTTACAACTTTAGTAGATATATATTGTAGTCGTTCCGGGGAGTAGATATATACTGTACTCTTGTAGATATATGTTGCACTTCACATCAACGTTGGCAAAAAGGATAAGAAAGAAAGAAAGAAAGAATAAACCAAATAAAACGACTATGAATTCCTTAAAGACGTGCATGAATCCCATTGTCCTTAACTGAGAAGGACGCACAAGTTTCATTTGGAACAAGTTAACGGTTCAGATTAAATGTTTTAACAATGAATGGGTGAGATTGGGATAATTTTCTCTGATTATTGTCATTTTAAAAAAAGTCCCCATTTTGGAGTCCTTTTTTTTTTAATTCCTCATTTAACGTCGCCGCATATGAATATTTTAATTCTTTAAATTGTCGTGTGTCAATGTATACAATTTTTTTTTTAATTTATTTTTTTTGGGTGGCTTGAGGGGCTAAATGGCAATTAAGTGGTGATTGTGAGAGTCACCGCATAGAGGGTGTGCGGTGACTCTCACAATTATCACCTAATTGCCATTTAGCCCCCCAAATACAATTTTTTTTTTAACTTTTACTGTTGGCTTGGGGGCTGTATCTAATTGCAAATTTTTTACCTCCAAATGTAAAATATATATATATATTTTAACTCTTGGAGGTTAAAAAAATTTGTTCTCCTAATTATTGCATTGAATGATATTTAATTGTAACATTATTATCCTAATTAATTATTTGAATCACAATTTTTTCCTTAACATCTAAAATTGATTTTTTTTCTTTTACATTTGGGGGCCTAATAGCAATTATTTTTGTGAGAGTCACCGCACACCCTCTGTGCGGACTCTCACAAAAATAATCTAAGTGCATCAAAATGAAAAATGCTACTTCGAACAATATTACTCTTGAACCACCAGACACATTTCTTTGGTTAAGCTGCTAATGGTCCCACTCCCCAATTAGTGAAAGTGGGCCAAGCAAAATTTCCATTACGGTAACCATCAAATCAGGACAAAGCATGACAACGAATAGTGATGTAGTAGTATTTCTGAGAGTTCTGATGGAAACATGTTCTGGTTCATGTACTTTACTAGGTTCCACCAACCAAAAAAAAAAATTTTTTTTTACTGCGTTGCTAATTTTTCAATCATACGTAGAGTGAAAAGCTCGAGGCCAAAAAAAAAAAAAAAATTAAGTAGCATTTATAATTGTCATGTTTATTTTTTATTACATTTAGGGCTAATTCAAAAACAGCTTTTTTCTTTTTGATGCACTTAGTTATTTTTGTGAGAGTCACCGCACAAAGGGTGTGTGGTGACTCTCACAAAAAGTTACTAATTGCCATTAGGCCCCCAAATGTAAAAAAAAAAATAATAATAATAACTTTTGGATGTTAAGAAAAAAATTGTGATTCAAATACTTAATTAGGATAATAATGTTGCAATTAATTATCATTCAATGCAATAATTAGGAGAACAAATTTTTTTTAACGTCCAAGAGTTAAAAATATATATTTTTTTTACATTTAGAGGTAAAAAATTTGCAATTAGATATAGCCCCAAGCCACCCAATAAAAGTAAAAAAAATGTATATATATTTTGTATTGGAAATAAAAAAATGGTATTTGGGGGGCTTAATGGCTAATTAGGTGGTAATTGTAAGAGTCACTGTGCGGTGACTCTCACAATTACCACTTAATTGCCATTTAGCCCCTCAAGCCACCAGGAAAAGTAAATTAAAAAAAATTGTATTTGAGCCTGACACATTGACACGCGATATTTTAAAAAATTAAAATATTCATAGTCGACGTTAAATGAGGAATTCAAATAAAAAGAAGCCCAAAATGAAGACTCTTCTTTAAAATGGCAATAATTAGAGAAAATTGCCCTAAGATTGGACTATGTTGGCCAAATTTAGAACCAAAAAACAATATTATTTTAGGGTAAAAAGTAGTTATATTTTTTTCAATAGTCAATTATATTTTTTTACTGACGAATTATAAATCATAACTGATCAATGACACAAGCCTCTAATGTGTTTCAATCGGATTGTGAGGACCAAGCCCGTCGTTGACTAGGGTCTAAATAAAAAGATGCACAAGTCAAACGCCACATGCTTTATCCTAGAACTATAGTTAGTCAGTTAACAAAAAGAAAAAAAAAGAATTATAGTTAGTCCAAGGCCATTATTCCAAATTAAATATACAGCTAGCGTACACAATGAGATTATTTTTTTTTTCTTGAATTTAAGTTTCGTGAAGAAAAAAGATTTGATAAAACAAACTATAAAAGAATAAGACAACCCACATAAATAATTGCTAAATTAAAAAGAATCTCACAAATAAGAGTGCTAATTTTTACACATTAGAATTTTCCATTTTCTTTTGCCAAGTAGATCGCTTTAGCAATCACAGTGCTATCAAGTTGGGAATCCACTACACAATAACAAAGGTGTAGGATTGAAAAAGTATTAAATGCACTATGTGCATTGCCACTTGATGCACTAAAATCAGTAATTTATTTCTACGTAATGATAGTGGGCTATACCTTATAGTATTTGGCAATATGTAATTGGTTCTAATGAGAAATTGCTTAGATAAGGATTCTTTTAGGATTTATTCTGCAAATAGGCCGCTTTTATGCCGTCTTTTTGGAACTGGGATCATCATATTTGAAGAATGAGATTTCAACTTGTTTTTGTTTTTTTTTTTCTAATTCCTGGATGGTTAGGGGCTACTTAAATTTAGGTGAAATTGCATTTGAAGAATGCGATGTCATTCCAACATTGGATTGATGAAATGCGATCTTACTTTTTAACCGGCCTTTGTTTTTTGTGTTTACCAACTCCACCTGTTTGCAATGTCTTTTTTCTTTTTCTTTTTTTAATTTTGGGATTTGGGTTTAGGGTTTTATTTTGTGACATTAGTGTTTAAGGTTTTGGGTTTGATTTTGGGTTTAGATTCAAGGTGGTTTAAGATTTTTAGCTTTGGGTTTAGGGTATTTATGATTTATTAATAGATTTAGAGTTTTTATTATTGGTTTAGGGTTTTTATTATTGGGTTTATGGTTTAGGCTTTATATTTTATTTTTGCGGTGAGGGCTTAGAATTTGAAATTTTTATTGTTGGGTTTTGAGTTTAGGGTCTCAATTTTTGGTTTTAGAGTTTAGGGTAGCTTATATAATTACACCTTAATTAGGGATTAAAATTTAGAATTTGGATACATAATTGTAGAGTTTAGAGTTGGTAGATAATTATGAGGTTTGAAATATAGAATTAGGGCTTAGGGTTTATTGGACCTTAGGGTTCGAGGTATATGATAGGATAAATGGTTAATATATATGTTAAATGTGATTAGAACAATGAAAGAGTAAAAATACAATGATATAAAAAAAGAAAAGAATTGCAAATGATACATGATGAAAATATTACGAATAATTACTAATATATTATAAAAAATTGAAAACAAGCTCTAATGCGGCCCTAATATACCATGTGTCTTGTATCCGGTTGGCCTACAAATTCTATGTATCCTACACGGTAGGTCTCTAGGTACATGTTGGAACTCTTGCTCATCATGCATAATGTCCTTAGACTGTGAAGTAAAGCCTGCAAATGGCATAGGTAAGGTAGAAATGCCTATCGTAGAAGCTTGATGCATTTTCTTTGTTATTTAAATCATGTTCTCAACAAATTCTTGTGAGAGTTTAATGTATTTTCAAATTGTCTTCAGATAGAGGTTTTTGCCTTTATTTTCTTTGTCATTTATAAAATTTTTTTGTGTGATAAAATTCTTGTCGACTTTATATTTCAGGATTACAATGAGCTTAGATGTAAACACTCTGGCTGTTGGATACACATCTGCAACATTTGCTGCTGCAACTGTTAATACACTTCTAGTGATTACTTTTATCCTTGCAGTTCTATTCAAGGTAAAAGATCACACAGATACACGTACATACGCAATGTGCATACGCAATTATATATACACGCTCACACACACACACACACACACATATATATATGTATGTATGTATGCATGTGTATTCGATCATACCACTGCTTTACTCTTCTCGGAGCAGTGAACCTCTTTTTTTCAGGCGTTGAAATTATTCATGTTCCACACAAGACGTCAACAATGTGCAAATTGTAAATAACTACTGTACTCTATGTTGATTTCAATAGTTTAACACATTGTAGGATGTCATTGTTCAGTATAAGGAGAAAATCTAAAAGGTGCAGAAAAGAAGCTTATTGGATGCTAAAAGGCATTGATCCTATACGCATATTAAAATTGAACCGAAATATAGCACTAGACGAGTATTTTGAGTACCGCATGTTGCTGATTGCATTGAACTATATAGCAGTCTAAAGTTCGATGTGGCCATTGCTAGACAAGGATGACAACTGAAATTTTAGTTAAGTAATACTTCATTACAATTGTCAGATTGAGTTGTGTATTAATGTACCAAAAATTTGTATTATTTCTTATATGTATCATAAAATATGTTAGATATAAATATCTTTAAAATGACAGAATAATTAGAAGCAGCCAGGAAAAAGTATAATAACACAGTAGCAGCCAGGAAAAAAATACTATACTATATAATTTATTCTGTTGTTATCAGGAATACTGCATCTGTGCTTTGTAATATATATGCAATATAAAGATACCTTAAAATAATGGTAGAATATTACAATGGCACACATAAGACAATATGATTACCTTATGGATAGATCTGTCAATCAAACTCAAAACTAAATAATCCACCTTATCGGCCCACTAATTTTAAAAGATGGGGTTGGGTTAGTTGGATTATGGGTTTTAGTGGGTTGGATTAAGAAAACTCAACTTAGTCATTGGGTGAGTTGAGTTTTTTATTTGGGTACTCATTACTCAACTTATATTTTAAAAAAATTAAAAACAATTGAAAATGGAGCATTGTTCACTCCATGGTCAATGGCCATGCATCTCTCTGCTTTATTTATGCATATTCAAATCGATTCCCCACGTCTAGAATTTGGACCAATACTGCCTTTAATACTGCGTCGTTCAAACTGATATTATTTGAAGCAGTATCAGTATCCGTCAGCTATTTATAAAGCTTGAAATGGTAGTTTCCAACTTCTAATTTTCTTTCTTTTTTATAGATTTGGGCAGTGTAAAAAAACGAACGTTTCCCGTTTTCAGAGTAATACGGGTTTTAGCTCTGTGGAAAAAATACTTTGGTAGGACTTGACAGTTTAAGTTTGTTTTTTGTTTATAGCCCCGAAATGCAGAAAATGCAACAGATTTTTGTTTATAGCCCTGTCTTCAAACCTGCTAAACTGTTAAAAGTTAATTGCCACGAGTAAAATAAAATACTTGGATGGACAAAATCATTTTTGTACATAACTCAATTGACATTGTAAAGGAACATCACATAAATCAAAAGGGTGGGTATTCTTTTGTTTTTGTCATGAAGGGGAAATACAATGGGCCCATCATAGTTCCGCCATTTTGACGTATTATTATGCGATGCTGCAATATCATGCACGTTTCATTGTTCGTTGTGGTTGGCAACAAGGCCCATCTACTGTCTAGTGACTAATTAAAGTTGTACTACCACTTCAGACAACTTTAAAAAGCTCGCCTGCCTCATTTGTGGGTGAGGTGATTGATTGCCTTGAGGATCTACCCGTTCACTGAATTATTCAATATGTCCCGTCCCATCCAGCTTCCATCAATGAGAATTTAGAAGGGTGGGTGCCAAAAGTTTTCGATCATTGCTTGTCCGTATTTAGCTTTAGAAACCATTATATGTGATAGTGGTAATCGTATACACTTAACAAATTTGGCATACAACGTTAGAGTTTAAATAGGGTTGTGATATTATTAAAGCAAAAAGTAGTTACCTGAGCAAATTTTGTATAAAAACTATTTTGTCCATTTTAATTATGATGATGAATCCAATTAAATACTTCCAAGTCCCACAAACAAGTCCACAACCACTCCTCTTCCCTTCTCTCTCTCCTCTCGAGCTAGTGTCCCCTCTCTCTCTCTCTCACACGCGCGCACAGAGTACAAATCGCAATTCTTTTTACCACTCAAGAAAAATGACAGCTGGGTAGGTCATGAAAGCACCCTTAAGGTGCTCCCCGTGCCAAAGTCCTGAGTTCAAATTCTAGTTTTGGCAATTATGAAGGGTTGGGGGTGGGGGTGCAGGTGTGAGTGGCGAGGGGGGGAAGGGAACAAAAACAAAAGAATAGATTTAAAATTAGGAATCACATCCCAATTGTGTGTGGCAAAAAATTTAGAAATTCACCCCAGCACTAATTTGGGAGTCTCACCTCAATTGTGTGAGGCAAAAATAATACATTGTAATAAGAATTGATGATAAAAAAAAAAGAAAACTGCAAGCTTTTTAGGCAAAGTAGATAAATAATCTATTTATATATTTGGTTGTTAGAATTGTTTACAATTATCAAGGAATTGAATGGTTTTTAAAAGCAAGTTCTGGGATTTTTTTACCTTCTAGGTTTTTTATTTTTTAGCTTGAAATTTTAAAATTTATCACTATTTTGAAAAAATAATGGAAATTGATTTTAGGATCGTTGTTTTGGTATTTTTAGATTAATTAAATTATTATTCACAGTTAAATTTTTTATTCTGGGTTTTGTGTATTTATTAGTACACATTAAAAATTGATTGAATAAAGAGAATTAGAGAAGTTTGAGATGCAGACTAATTGACGACGGTAAATTTGTAGAAAATTTTATAATGGAACCCAAAAAAATATATATACTCCCAAATTTAAAATGATTTTAGGAGTGGAATTGATAAAGGAAAATTGATGGTAGATGGGAGGTGCGCCAGGGATGTGAGAGAGAGGCAAGGAGAAACATAGGGGAGGTAGATGACTGGCCGGTGGATTAGATGGGGACCGATGGAATTAGTATTGAGATAGATAACAAAAATGGATAAAATTGTCATTTAAGTACAAGATTTGCTCTGATGGTAAATTTTTGCTCTAATAATATCAAACTTTTAAATAATCAAAAGACAATTATATATGAGCCCTAAATCTACAGAAATAGAATTTATTACGACTTTTGCTTGTACCTTCATGACCTTGACATTACTTGATTAACGCGCCCTCTTTAATTGAGTTAGTACATTACAGTTACAAAAATTTAATATTGCATGAGAACCATCAGGTCATGTGGATGGATGACAAAACCATGTTGATAATTGGCACATGTTGGGTGCAGGGAAAATAAACACCTTACCGTACCTTGTGTCCTATGAATAGTGAATGATGAGGTAATCTTTGGTTGAAGAAGTTGCAACGTGAGGCACGTTTCATGTATGCATATGCCAGCTGCACACTCATGCCATTCCTCCTAATAATTGCCTCCTGCGCACTTACATGAGTCATTCAACGTCTAGGTTAAGGGTCGCTTGGTTCGTAGATCGGAATCAGAATCAGAATTAGAATTATTCACTTTGTCAGAATCAGAATCAGAATTAGAATTATTCACTTTGAAATTAGAATAAAGTTTTTCGTTCTAATATTCTTGCCTGGTTAGATGTCAGAATCGGAATCGAAATCATTCACTTTTGAAAATTTTATAATCTTAAATCATCTAATTTTATTGATTAACAAATAAATGGTGATGTTTATTAATAATTTATCACAACAAAACAAATAAGAAATCAAAAAGAAGCCAAAGTTGTAAAATTTTTAAAAATGATTCCAATTCTCTCTAATTTAGTCGGGAATAGAGAATTCTCAAATTTTCAGAAATAATTTCGATTCCCCGATTCCCATTCCCTCTAACCAAGCAGACTATAAGGGATTCATTCCGATTCTTGATTCCGATTCCCATGAACCAACAGCACCTAAATTGCTCGTTCCTCTTCTTCTATCCACTTTCTTTTGCAACACGCGTGTCATTTCGCTGTGGATTCTTAATCAGATCCACCAATCAGCTGTGTTGTTCCATCATTAACCATGGCTGAGAAGGTATGCAATTCCAACCTTTCCCGATCCCACAGAAGTTCATTATGTTTTGAAATATCAATTTCATAAGCACCTATGTATGAGATAAATCAATCAACTTCATTTAAATGCTTCTTTCTATATCAAGATTCATTAACAATTCACAAAGTGACATAAAAACTATTCAGTGTATATGGAGTTCCAATATATTTCTTCCCATGTAACATACAGGTCACTTTAATGACACTCAAGGTTAGTGATCTTCAATGCCCATGCTGCTACAGGAAGGTCAAGAAAATCCTCTGCAAATTTCCTCGTAAGTATCTCTTCTCTCTTTATGTCTCCAACTAAGAATTTAGTACAAAGTACTACAACTACTGGACGCCGGCAGATATGTGCATGATGAGTTGCATTTTTTGTCATTTCCAATTCTCCATGATTAAGCTAGCTAGATAGTGACAGGAACTACTACTACTGCTACTGTTGGATTAGAACTTGAGTTGTATTTATTGTGATTTTCAATTTTCTGGACAAAAGAAATTAGAAACCAGGTGTACGATGAGAAGCAGAATTTGGTGAAGATCACGGTGGTCTGCTGCAGTCCGGAGAAAATCCGCAACGAATTATGTTGCATGGGTGGCAAGTTAATTAAGAGCATTGAGATCGTGAAGCCACCAAAGCCAAATCCCAAGCCGATTAAGGATGAAGGTCAAGAAGAACCAGATCCGAAACCTGTTTTAACCAAAAATAAACCCGGACCCGCACCACCACCCTCAGGAATCACACCAACAGCAGTACCAGTGCTAGGTGTACCACACCCATACCCACATGTTCCACCACCCTGTTATGATAACTATGGCTACGGTTACGGATATAGTTATGGGTACGGGTACTTTTACGGTTATGGAAAGGGGTGCAACACTAGCCGTTGCGATTGTGTTCATGAAGAAAACATCAGAAGCTGCCGATGCGGTTGTGGGAAGGGGTGTCACGTTAGCCGTTGCGACTGTGTCCATGAATAAAACACCGGAAGCTGCAGTAATATGTGAAGAGGTTGGTTTGTTAAACAAACGGGGGATCCAATCCGAGTTGTTATGTACTGTGAAATAGATGAAGGTGACTTTTTTAACGATTAGTGCTTTGAAAAGCGTCCTACCCAACCCAATGTCATTTACACGTAACAATAAAATAATAATAATGTGTACACTGATTGGAGAGGTGTGGAGTTTATTTCATTCAGATATTAGAAGTCAAATTGATTGTTTACAATATGTGAATATGTTGTAGTAGCATGATGTGGTATGAAAATGAGTAATAAATTTATGTTGTAGTAGCATGGTGTAGTATGAAGATAAGTAATAAATTTTGTTAAGTAAATTATAATTTTTATTATGATAATGATATGAATAAATTGTGATCACGAACATCAACACAATACTGCGATCACTATGAACAAATGATAGACAAATTATGCTGTTTTGAGATGAACTGCTATGTTAGAGGATCTAAATTCCAGTATTCTAACATTATTAATTAGTTGGCAAAAGAGAGAACAATAGATATAAAATGTTTTTTCCACCTATCGCTAAAACGGCTATGAATTCCTTAAGGACGTGCATGAATTCCATTGTCCTTAATGGAGAAGGGCGTGACAAGTTCTATTTAGAACAAGTTAATAGTTCAGATTAAATGGGCTAATAATGGATGGCTGAGATTGTACCATGTCAGTCAAATTTGGAACTAAAAAATAACGTCGTTTTAGAGTGAGAAACAGTTATTTTTTTTACTAGCCAGTTACATTTTTCACTAATAAATTACAAATCCTAACTGATGAATTACACACGCCTATAACTTGATCCAACCGGACGACCCTTAAATTGTGAGCCCCGAACCCGTGGTTGACTAGGGTCTAAAGAAAAGAAGCACAAGCTAGTAGCTCTGGATTTTTCTCGAAAAACGTCATAGCCACTTCTTTCATGGTCACCGGTGCTACTTCTATATAGTTTCTTTCACAAATCAAATGCCACGTGCATTATCCTATAATTATAGTTAGTCCGTTAACAAAAAAAAAAAAAGAATTATAGTTAGTCCAAGGCCATTATTCCAAATCAAATATACAGCTAGCATACATAATGAGATTAATTTTTTTTTGAATTTAAGTTTGGTGAAGAAAAAAGATTTGATAAAACGAACTATAAAAGTATAAGACAACCCACATAAATAATTACTAAATTAAAAAGAAAAATCTCGCAAATAACAGTGCTAATTTTTGTGCATTAGAATTTTCCATTTTCTTCAGCCAAATAGATCACTTTAGCGATCATAGTGCTGTCAAGTTGGGAATCCATTACACAATAACAAAGGAGTGGGATGGAAAAAGTATTAAATGCACCACGTGTATTATCACGTGATGCACTATAATCAACAATTTATTCTCACGTAGTGATGATGGCCACACCTTGCATTATTTGGTAATATGTAATTGGTTCTAATGAGAATTTGCTTAGATAAGGATTCTTTTAGGATTCATTCTGCAAATATGCCACTTTTATGCCGTGTTTTAGGAACTGGGATCATCGCATTTGAAGAATGCAATTTTAGCTTGATTTTGGGTTTTTTTTTTTCAACTCCTGGGCGATCAGGGGTTGCTGGAATTTAGGTGAAATAGCATTTGAAGGATGTGATAACTGCAAAAGTGAAGTAGTCTTAAGTGGATTTTTAATAGAAGTTTTTAGTGTTTTTTATTAGTTTTATTTATTTGTGATACAATTTCTCTTACTTTTGAGTGGTCAAGTTATTTTAGAATAAAAGCTATTCATGTATGTTATTGCTGTGATCTTGCAGGAGGTTGTTGAAGAATCCATACATGAAGTTTTAGAAGGAACCAAAGTGTTCAAATAGATGATTAGAAGTGAAGAAATGGTTCAGAGATGAAGGCCAAAGAGTTGGTGCAAGAATAAAGTGAGAAGCAAGATGGAAGATCCGAAGTTGAAGCTTTTGATCGTACCCGCACCCATACCCGCACTGCGGGTACATGCCGCGGGTACGATTACATAGTCCGTTTGGTGAATCCGCTGCTGTAACCTCTCCGCAGGTACAGTTGCGGATTCAGGTCGCTGATGCACACTTTTGAGGCATTTCGGGAGATAAAAAGAGAAGAGACTTGCACTCAAAAAGGGGGAACGTTTTTAGTCTTCTTTAGAGAGTTTTTAGGGTAGAAAAAACAGAGGAACAAGGTTTAAAACCCTAGTTCCATAGATCTAGAAAGGAAGCATAAGATAGATGAGTGTGGAGAGACAAATCTGAAGGAGATCACTTGTACTACTCAAAAAGGGAGAATGGTAGCAACTTGTAGTTTTTATGAGCAATAAAGACAATAAGTTTTCTGTTTACATTTCTTGTCTTTGATACTTATGTCAATTGATTGCAAAGGGTTTACTTTTATTGCTTTAAATATGAGTACTTAATTTGCATATCTAGGGTTTAGATGAACTTGTGATTATAAGGGATATGGAGTAATTGGTGATAATATGCTATTGAATTACGTTGTTTATTTGGACGGGTGTCAACCGCACAAAAATTAATATTAAAATCCCACTCAACAAAAGATGATTTTTCGAGTATAGCGATGAGTAGGGTCGTCTCCTCAGGGACTGGGTTGTTTACTTATCTCACAATCACCAGAATACGGGGGGTTTTGGAATAACTAAAATTAATTAAACGAATTAGAGTAAACAAAATTGCAGAGAATAAATTAAAGGAAATCAAGGTTGAGAAAACTCTAGCCAAAGGAATAATATTGGAATTGGTTCATTCGACTGATCATTGATGCAAGGATGAATTCTAACAATTATTGATAAATTGGTTATAGCTGCTGATACAATCTAACAGCCAACTCTTCCTTACCGTTTCGGTAATCAAGGTACAACCGTTAATTACTTCCCTAATTGAGAGACAACCTAGGTACAACCATAGAATTTAATCTCACAATTGCAATACGAATTAGAAAAGCCCAATTCTAATCAACAAACACCTACAAGGGTTCATTTAAATTAGATTGTATATCCCTCAAATTAGTTGTCACAAGTATCAAACTAGTTAAACAATCACAGATTTAACTATTTTGAATGACAGAGAACTATATGATAGAACTAAGTATTCGGCCGTTAATATTTAATTCAACATAATAATCCTAAGCGCTAAAACCAAAAGATATACAAATACCAATAATCAAGAGAAACAGTAAAGATAAATTAGATCTCACAGTTTGTAGAACCAATCCTTCAATATTCCTTTAACTAGAAAAGTGCTTTAGTTTCTTCTCATGGAGAAGAAACTAAACAGAGAAAAATAAACAACAAGAGTAGAAGAAAGAATAAGTTGCTCCTCTCCAAGAGGAGAGAACGAGAGAGAGAGATAGACTAGATTGAGAGGTCGTTCCTCTCTTTATTCTCACAAATTCCTACTTTTTCTATCCTAATTAGAATCCTATCACAAAAGGAAGTGTTTCCTTTTAGATAGATGTCTAATTAACTAATATTATTTTCCTATAAAGCTAATTGATTCTAATTGACAAAAGATAACAATTGATTCCTATAAATCTGTTGATCTTCCAAAATCTCGCACAAAAGATGTAGCTTGAGTCAAAATAGGAAGTTTATGCTTTTAATCCCGCTGCTTAGTTTCTCAGCTACAGCGCGCCCACGCCTTACGAACAAAACTCTTCTGGAATTTTGCCTTTTCTACTCCAAATTGCACCAAATACACCAAAACACCTATAAACGACACAAAATATAAAACTAAGTAAAATCAACTCATAAAAGAAATAAAACACTAAAACATAATGGGAAAACACACAATTAACATTGACTAAATACGCCCTATCAAATACCCCCACACCTGAATAATGCTTGTCCTCAAGCATTCCTCAAACAAGATAAACAAGCATTTCTTAGCACAATCTCTCACATACTAGCATGAATAGCATATTTCCCAAACAATTTCTCCAAACTCAAAATGTAGAAGATTCAACAACTTCCTCCCAGATTTCACTCTATGCACTCAAAAGTATTTCAAGGGACCATTTACTCTCATATCAACACCATGGAATGACATTACCATATGCTTGCTAATATATCACATCTCCACCACTTCAATAGAAATTTACTGCAAAAATCGAAGGGTCTTTGAACAAGGTTGTAATGGGGCTAAAGTCAAAGGGCAGATAAAATGGAAATTTTAGGTGTACATAAGCGTCAAAGAGTAATGCTTAATTCTACTGCATGAATTCAACTATCATTTTTCACGTGCTCCATTGCCTCATGTAATACATAACTCGAGCAAACTGGACAACTACAAATACATTTAGGCTTTTGCCTATCATCACGAAACAACACGTATATACACATCACTTCACAACTATTTTTGTACTTTTTTTCATTTTTTTCCTTTTTTTTTATTTTTCTCTCTTTTTTTTTCTTTTTTTTTTTTGTACATAAAAAGAAGTAACATCAAGATACTTGTACTAGCCAATATTTGCTTTCTTCAACCAACCATTGCAACAAGGCTTGTAATTTTCATGCAATAGAATCAAGATACTTCTTTGACATAAGGTTGAAAGAGAGAGTTAAAACAAAGAGGTCTTGGTTAAATTTTAGTGACTAGTCAAAGAAGAAAAGGTTAAGGCTCAAAAGGGTTCACTAGTGGTATTATGCAAAGGTAGGTATTTAGAGAGTTAAAAGGGGTTAAACCTAATTGCCCTTGTCATTTTAATGCATCAAATTTCATAAAAATGTGATCTTGACATGCATAACAGAGCAAGTTCTAGAATGTCATATCCATGTGTGATAACCACTCATCAAAAGAAAATAGAGCAAATTTTATGAATGGAATGCTCGTAAGGCTCAAAAACTCACAAGTGGTTAACTTTGTGTCAAATCTTGCACATTAAGAATTCAATCAATTGTTGAGAAATCAATGCAATACTCATACAAGCAATGATTATCATACTAATCATGCTTGTCTCTTATTGAGAAAATAGAAAGATAAGATGAACACAAAAAAAAGAAAAAGAGAAGGACAAAAAAAAAATTCTACCACAATTAAAGAAACATGAAAATGACACTAAAACTAACTACGAGACATGAACACCAAACATGAAGCAAATGCATAAATCCTCCCCCACACCTAAAGTCTACATTGTCCCCAATGTAGGAAAATAATAGCATAAGTGAGACAAAGTGGACTTCCCTGAAATAGCAACTAAGCACTGGGGGATTAGGCGAACTGAGCAGAAGTTGTGGACTTCTTCCTAGAGGAAGCTTTGGACTGCCTCTTCATCGCATTTACTATAAGCCATACGTAAACAATCATGAATGTTCCTCCGTCAAACAATCAACCGGATGTAAGCAATAGTCAACCATGAATACGAAATAAACAGTAAGTAAAGAGAGAGAGGGTGAGAAAAGGGTGGTTCGAATTGGGTAATGGTTGCAGAAGAGAGGGCTGGTGATGGAGATGAAGCAGAAGGAGAAGAGGAAAAGCGGTGGAAAAATCAATGAGAAAGAGCGAGCAGAGGAGGGTAAAGAGAAAGAGAAAAGAAAGAGAAATAAGAAAATAAGGACATAAAGAAAGAGAAAAGGAAAGAAAGAGAAAAAGGAAATTAGAAAATAGCAAAAAATAGGAAAATACGACATATAAGGAAAAAAAGAAAATAAACATTCTCTTTCTCTCTCTCTCTTTTTTAGAACCAATTCACAGAAGACTTCCTAATTTAACAGATGGGCACGTTGTATAACAAAATGTCTTCTGACATTTAAATTTGAAACTTCCTTGAGTAAAATTTGTAAGGCGTGGGCACATCTTGCAAGATTAAATCTTCTGACTTTTTCCACGTTTTGGCCTCTTGAGAATTGATGGTAAGACATGACCACGCTATACAGAATGAAGTCTTCTGTTTTTTTCATCAAATTTTTGTTGCGAGCCAACCATAAAGCGTGGGCACGTCTTGAAAGAAAAAGTCTTCTGATTCTTCCAACCGTGATCCTTTAGAAGAACCAATTATAAGACGTGGGCATGCCCTATAAAACAAACTCTCCTGTCAAAATCGAAACAATTAGACTTTAACACTTGAAATTAAAACAACCTAAGACAACTAAACTAACATAAATTAAACTAAATAATTTGGGTTGCCTCCCAATAGCGCCTTTCTTTAACGTCTTTGGCTAGACATAGCTTCCCTATCCACCAGGATCAAACGGATACCCAAGCTCTTGGAATTGCAACAATCTATGTTCTCTCCATCCATCTATCATTATGTCAAAATTCTTCCTAGCTTTATGGAGAGCCTTCAAAAATAGAGATGTTGCCTGCAAAACAAATGGAAAAGGTTTCTCATTAGAAATTGGCAAAATAAAACAAAACACTTTACCTGATTGTTGAAACTCAGATTGAACATTAAGCTCTTCAACATATTCATCCAACTCTTGATTCAATGTCAGGTTATCAGTCTCTTCCTCCTGCAGTTTAAACACTTCATCTTCAACATTTTCCTCTTCATCTTTCAGTGGTTTTGGAGGCATCTCGTCTGTAGCCTCCTCTTTACCATCATAAATTGTTGAATTTTCAATCATGACTGCCTCTTCTTCTTCTTTTGATGGTATGTGGGATATCTTTTTGGACATCTCAATCTCCTCATCAGTCCTTAAACTGATGGTGTTTGCATCCTCCTCCGTTTCTTCAATCGTTTGGAGAGATGATTGTTCCCATCTGTCCGCCAAACGATTGGCTACAGCTGTTATCTGTCTTAATTGATTAGTCAAAGTTTGAAATTGGACTTCCATATTTTGCTGCCATTGGAGTTGATCTTTTGCTTGTTGCTGGAGTTTGAGTGTATCTTCGTGTATAGATTTCTTCATATCCTCTAGAGACATACCATAATTAGAATTTGGGACCAGTTGTAGAGTAGGAGAATATGGAGGATTGTACTGTTGGAGGCTTTGGTGATGATCCGGTGTTGACTGATACACATAGGGATTCTTATAGCTAAAATTTGTATGATCCCTCCATTCTGAATTGTACATGTCTGCATAATGATCATACATGGTAGAATAAGAACCATAATCTCTCTGTGGTTGCCTCGAAAATCCACCTGCGTCCAATTGATGAATTATATTCGTTAGCTCAGTATTTGATTTTTCAAAAGAAAAATCACTTACCTCATTAACAATCCTAGAGGGATAATCAAATGTTGTATCAAACTGCAAGAAGTTCGCTGCCATGTTCAAGAGTTAAGAAGGTGAAAATAGACAAAAAGAAATAAATAAATCAAGACGCCAATCCCCGGCAACGGCGCCAAAATTCTGGACGGGTGTCAACCGCACAAAAATTAATATTAAAATCCCACTCAACAAAAGATGATTTTTCGAGTATAGCGATGAGTAGGGTCGTCTCCTCAGGGACTGGGTTGTTTACTTATCTCACAATCACCAGAATACGGGGGGTTTTGGAATAACTAAAATTAATTAAACGAATTAGAGTAAACAAAATTGCAGAGAATAAATTAAAGGAAATCAAGGTTGAGAAAACTCTAGCCAAAGGAATGATATTGGAATTGGTTCATTCGACTGATCATTGATGCAAAGATGAATTCTAACAATTATTGATAAATTGGTTATAGCTGCTGATACAATCTAACAGCCAACTCTTCCTTACCGTTTCGGTAATCAAGGTACAACCGTTAATTACTTCCCTAATTGAGAGACAACCTAGGTACAACCATAGAATTTAATCTCACAATTGCAATACGAATTAGAAAAGCCCAATTCTAATCAACAAACACCTACAAGGGTTCATTTAAATTAGATTGTATATCCCTCAAATTAGTTGTCACAAGTATCAAACTAGTTAAACAATCACAGATTTAACTATTTTGAATGACAGAGAACTATATGATAGAACTAAATATTCGGCCGTTAATATTTAATTCAACATAATAATCCTAAGCGCTAAAACCAAAAGATATACAAATACCAATAATCAAGAGAAACAGTAAAGATAAATTAGATCTCACAGTTTGTAGAACCAATCCTTCAATATTCCTTTAACTAGAAAAGTGCTTTAGTTTCTTCTCATGGAGAAGAAACTAAACAGAGAAAAATAAAACAACAAAGAGTAAAGAAAAGATAGTCGCTCCTCTCCAAGAGGAGAGAACGAGAGAGAGAGAGATCACTAGATTGAGAGGTCGTTCCTCTCTTTATTCTCACAAATTCCTACTTTTTCTATCCTAATTAGAATCCTATCACAAAAGGAAGTGTTTCCTTTTAGATAGATGTCTAATTAACTAATATTATTTTCCTATAAAGCTAATTGATTCTAATTGACAAAAGATAACAATTGATTCCTATAAATCTGTTGATCTTCCAAAATCTCGCACAAAAGATGTAGCTTGAGTCAAAATAGGAAGTTTATGCTTTTAATCCCGCTGCTTAGTTTCTCAGCTACAGCGCGCCCACGCCTTACGAACAAAACTCTTCTGGAATTTGCCTTTTCTGCTCCAAATTGCACCAAATACACCAAAACACCTATAAACGACACAAAATATAAAACTAAGTAAAATCAACTCATAAAAGCAATAAAACACTAAAACATAATGGGAAAACACACAATTAACATTGACTAAATACGCCCTATCATTATTCATGGTTCTGGTTAATTGAATTGTAATTGCTTGATCACCAATTATAATTTCTCAATTACTATTATTCAACGAAAATTGATAGTGGTAGTGGACAAAGAACAATTGAAATCTAGGTAGTATTTCACACGAGAGTAGTGGTACTCCCAGGTGAGTCTTGATCAATTCATAAGGCTATATTAACCTGCGCTATAATTTCTGCCACGAAAGTAGGAGGGATATAGTAGGGAGGTAATGGCTAGTTTGTCACAAGAGTGAAAGCTAGGTACATTTGGAATTGGGTTCTAAGTGAGGTAATGAGATTGTATCATTGAAGTAATTACTCCTTTCTCTTAGATCATAAGGGATTCTAAATCCTAGATACTCCGATCATCAGTTTCCTCTGAAATTCTATTTTTGCTTCTTTAGGGTCGAGTGTTAACAAAGTAGTTTTTGTTTTAATCGTGGTAATTGGTTGTCTAGATAATGGAAAAATTTATAAGGGTCTAGTACTTTTTCACCTTTCCTTGTGGGATCGAACCTAGTTCCTTATACTTATTCGCGATCTGTCATCTTGTAGATATAGGTGAATTAGACAATTTTTATTAGGTGGGTCAACCGTATTTAGAATCTGATGTTAGCCTAATTAAAACCCTACCAAGTTTTTGGTGCCGTTACCAAGGAACGGTGATTAGAATATTAGGTCTAGTAAGTACTCTATTAATTTAGGCTGTACTTTTTCACTTTTGTTTAGATTTTATTTTATTTACTTTAGGAGTAAATTCTTAGTGAGTAGGGTAGTTTATGCATAGAGCTTTAAAGCCAGTGCTTCCTCTTGACCCTGAAATAGAGCGTACTGCTGGGAAGTTTAGGAAGAAACGCATTAACCCAGTTATGGAAGAAGTGGAGGAAGATAGGAGTATAAGACTTGAGTTAGAATTCGAAGGAAAAAACTCCGAATCTAATAGTCCACAAGCACAAATGGCTGAGTAGAAAGCATTGAGGGATTTTGCTTTGCCTGATGGGATTGGCGCCCTGGAGGACCCAAATGCTCACTTAGCTAATTTTTCTGAAATCTGTGACACCCTAAAAGTAAATGGAGTTACAGAGGATACTATAAAACTACGTTTATTTCCTTTCTCTTTGAGAGGGCAAGCTAAATTTTGGCTACATTCGTTTGCACCTAACTCTTTCACCACTTGAGCTGAGCTATCTAGAGCATTCCTAAATAAGTACTTCCCACCTGCTAAGATTGCCATGCTTAGGATGGACATTACTAGTTTTAAACAGTCAGAGAGAGAGTCGTTGTATGAGGCGTGGAAGAGGTATAAGCAGTTACTTAGGAAATATCCTCATCATGGATTACCAGAGTGGCTCATTGTACAAATATTTTACAATGATTTAACATATTTTACTAAACAGAATGTAGATGCTGCAGCGGAAGGGGCTTTAATGGGTAAGTCTGCAGAAGAAGCCCAAGATCTGATAGAGGAAATGGCAGCCAATAGCTACCAATAACATTAGGAGTGGTCAAAGAAGAGAAACGACCATGTCCATATCTGACCATGATACCCTAAATGCACTATCTGTTCAAATGTAGGATGTGCTTAGTTTTCTGAAAAATGGGAGTGGCCCTAAATCACAACCTGTCATTGCATGTTGCACTATGTATGGTAGTCATCATGAAACGGCTGATTGTGTTTCTAATGAACAAGTGCAATATGTCAATTTTAATAGTCAATTTTAATAGTCAACCTCAGAACAACTCTTACTCTAACACTTACAATCCTGGTTGGAGAAACCATCCAAATTTTGGATGGAAAGAGAGGGGTGCACAACAAAGGCCAGTTAACCTACCAGGTTTTCTGCCTAAACCTGCCCAATCTGCACAGAAGCCAGATTGGGAGATAGCTTTGAAAAGATGTTTCAAGACATGGATAGAAAAATAGCTAATATGCAAAGAAACATTGATAACCAAATTGGGCAGCTTGTTAAAGCCATTAGGATTAGGAACAAGGGTGAATTGTCTAGTCAATCTGAGATAAATCTCCATGAGCATATAAAGGCTATTACTCTTCTTAGTGGAAAGGAATTAGAGGAGCCTGAGAGAAAAAAAGAAGATGTTAGAGTAAGCAATCAAAATGGGAATGTAGAGAAAGTAAGGGATGATATGAAAGAGGGACGAGTAGAGGTGGAAGTTAGTAAATCATTTGTCAATGTCAAAACACCTCCTATACCCTTTCCACAAAGGTTACAAACGGAAAAAATAATACAGATTTTGAAAAGTTTATGAACATTTTTAAGAGTTTGCACATTAATATTCCATTTGTAGATGCTATTATGCAAATTTCCTCCTATGCAAAGTTCTTAAAAGAACTTATTTCTCGCAAAAGGAAGTTAGTGGATAATGAGATTGTTGCTTTTATTGAGGAGAGTAG
>JAMWEH010001089.1:0-20087 GCA_024721245.1 Mitragyna speciosa
AACGGCGATCCTTTTTAAGAGTTTTAAAATTTTTGGTTTTTAGGGTTTAAATTTAGTGTTTAGGATTTGGGGTTTATGGTTTAACTAATCGAGCATATAAACTCTCCCTAAAAACACTAATCCTAAACCCTAAACTCTAAAAATCTCAAACTTAGGGTTTAGGGTTGAGAAATTTGATTTTTAGAGTTTAAATTTAGTATTTAGGGTTTAAGGTTTATATGTCTAATTAATTAAGATTGGCATTTTAAACAACGCTGTGAGATGATTAATTTTTAACAATTTATAAGTGAGATGACTAAACCCTAAGTTTGACACATTTTTATGGGGCTTTTTCGATATTAAATTCTAGTTCGTAAGTGAAAATGACAAAGTTAGTAATTATAGAAAAAATATAGTAAATTAAGTAAATAGATAAAATGTTCAAGTATACAATTAGAGAATTTACAAATTTGTGTAAAAAAATATTCAAGTATACAATTTATAACTAAAATTAACGTCATCGATGCTGATCCCGATTCGAGTCTCGACTAGTTGATGAGCAACAAAATTTTCTAGACATTCTAATCTCACGTCGTCTACGAACTACTTGGTGAGCTAACGGTTCAACTTTGTTGATCGCGTCATTATCATCATCAAGTCCGTGTTGTGAGCCTGTAAAATCAGATGATGAATTTGCACCGAATGAATCTTGATAATGATGATGGATTATGATAGAGGCGGATGGACCCGAGATAAGAATGTGTAGAGCATGATGCGGTGTAAAAAATGTGGAGACATATGAATTAGCAAATCTACCGGTCGATCCATGCAGGAATTGAAATATAGAGTGCATGTCAGATTCATCAGAAAATACAGGCATATAGAACTGGTGCTCAACGTCAGAAGTACTAGTATGGATAGTAAAAGAAGCGTATGCATTGTACACTTGATGTACCAGTTGAAGTCTGGATCTGTACACTGCCAGGGTAACTTGCTCATCCTATTTACCATTATCGTGAAATTCATGTCGATGATAACGTCTATCTTCCTGAGATGAAAGGTCAACCTGGTCAAGGACGTATCTAATTGACCTCTAATAATGGGCATTGCGTGACGTAGAGTTGCCAATATCCTGTCAGGAATTCGCGCCTAAACCCATGGGACTAGAACGCTGTAAGTACTGTATGGATCCAAACGTCTCATCTTGAATTATCGTCAAACTAGAATGAAAAGTCTGTGTGAGGTCATTGTGACTAAGATTGGACAAAGACGCTTGTTCTATTCTATACATGATGCTCATCTGTTATGATACATAAATACAAATTATTAGTAAACATATGTACGAAGTACGATTAATTGAATGAAATGCTACAGCACTTAATAACAATTACCACGTACTCGAATTATCCAGAAACACCTTGCAATCCATCATACTTAATCTGGTGGGCGGGAAGGGTGATATATAAGATCGTGTGGCGGTAGTATCACTGTAGGTAATCAGTTGATGGCTAGAAAGTATTCGTAAGCTCTCCTGAAATGATCGAACCTGCACGTCTATGATAGTAATTGATTATGATAATAATTAATCCAAGATATGTGGCAGTCATCTTAATCTGCTCTTAAGAATCTTTTTAGTAATAGGTCATGTAATATACCTTGATCAGTGTCAGCATCCTCTGGAATAATGTTGACGCATTTCGAACTGGCACATGACACGATCTGGCAAATAAATCTCGATAATTTGCCAAAATATCAAGGGAACTCTAGCTCTCCAAATATGAGCCCTTGCTGTACAATACGCGAGTAGAGACAACAGCATATTATCGGTGTAGGACATTCATATGAATTGTAACAATCAACCAATAGTCATCGATATATAGAAAAGTTTATGTAATATAGAAAAAATTATCAGGCATCGTGAAAATAAAAGAATATTTGATTTGACTGCAACATCAACAGCTGATTTCGGTAGTGACTGATTACATATTGGAAAGCATTTTAAATAGTACACCTAGTTACCTATCTACCTCTCCATAGATAATCACGCGTCGGTTACTGATCAACTATAATTGAGCGGATGATCGAATATAGCTCCCATGCCCATAACTGTTAAGATCGGATAATTGAAATGTTAAGTATTAAGTTATTTAACTAATTCATAATGTTTAATAATGTAAGGTTAACGTTTAAGTTTTTTTTACCTGAAATAGCATACGCGGTCCTGCAGTGATCTTCGTGTCGGACTGGCATGCCTAGCACATGCGCTTGTACAAGTATACTAGAACAGTACTCCCCTAACTATACTAGTTCATCCCTTCTAAATTTTTAAAATAGTATAACCAGAGTATATGTACAACATTACTTTGCAGTCATATGTTTGCAAATGGTGTAGATAATGTTGTACGTATACTCTGGCTATACTATTTCAGAGATTTATAGGAGATGAGCCAGTACAGTTAGGGGAGTGTTGTTCTAGTATATTTGTACAGGCGCATGTGTCAAGCATGCCAGTTCGACAAGAAGATCAATGCAGGACTGTACATGTTATTTCAGGTAAAAAATTTAAACGTTAACCTTACATTATTAAGCATTATCAACTAGTTAAGTAATTTAACACTTAACATTTTAATTATCTAATCTTAACATCTATGGGCATAAGAGCGATTGCTAACCATCCGTTCAGTTATAGTCGATCAACGACTGACGGGTGATTATCCAAAGAGAGGTAGATAGATAATCAAGCGTACTATTTGAAATACTCCTCAGCATATAGCTAGTCACTACTGAAATCAGCTGTCAATGTCACAGTCGAATCAGGTATTCTTTCATTTTTGCCATGCCATGATAATTTTCTCTACATTACATAAACTTTTGCTATATATCGATGACTATTGGTTGATTGTTGTAGTTCATATAAATGCTCTATCGTATAGCAGGGGCTCAGATTTGGAGAGCTAAAGTCCCCTTAATATTTTGACACATTGTCGAAATTCATTTGTCAGATCGTATCATGCGGCAGTTTGGGATATGGCAACATATTTCAGAAGATACCGACACTGGTTAGGGCATATTATATTACCTATTACTAAAGGGATTTCTATATTGGAGTGACTACCACAGGTCTTAGATCGGTAACATGGACGTGCAGATTCCGTCATTTTAGGAGAGTCTACAAGTACTTTTTAGTCGACTAATTACCCGCAGTTATACCATAATCACATGATCCTATATATCATCCTTCTCATCCACCAGATTTGGCATGATGGGTTGCAAGGTGTTTTGGACAGTTCGAATACATAATAATTGTTATTAAATGTTATAACATTTTATTCAATTAATTGTACTTGCTTACATATATTTATTGATAATT
Source organism: Mitragyna speciosa (assembly GCA_024721245.1). Classification (NCBI taxonomy): domain Eukaryota; kingdom Viridiplantae; phylum Streptophyta; class Magnoliopsida; order Gentianales; family Rubiaceae; genus Mitragyna; species Mitragyna speciosa. The sequence goes on from JAMWEH010001089.1 coordinate 3,350, forward strand.
TGTATTTATGTGTCCTAACAGATGAACAATATATATAAGATATGACAAGCGTCTCTATCCGGCCTTTAGTCAAGATGACTCTACACAGACTTTACAGCGTTCTAATCACATAGGTTTTGGCCAGTTAGACACGTCCCTAGTTAAGCTGGCCCTTCGTCTCAGGGACATAGACGTCGTCATCAGCATGGATTTCACGATAATAGTGGACAAGATGAGCAGGTTACCCCGAGTGGTTATTATCCACATATCGTCAGAGTACAAAATCTTGACTCCGGCTGCTACAGTCAGGGTGTACAATGAATACGTTTTCTCTATTATGCACGCTAGTACTTCTGACATTGGGCACCAGTCCCATATGCCCATATTTTTTAATGGATATAACCTGCACCTTATATTTCAAATCCTGCATAGATCGACTGGTGCATTTACTGATTCATATGCCTCCATATTTTTTATATTGGAACCTGTTCCACACATTCTTATCTCGGGTCCATCCAAATGATAAAATCTTTGTTGGGGTTGAATTGCGTCATATGGTGCCTGAGAATATCACAAGTGGAATGCCACTGTACAATATACTACTAAATTAGCACGTGTCTCTCGCCGAGATATAACAATAGAAAGCAATGTAAGATTAACTTGCCAAAGATATGTATTTTGCATTGTAAGAGTGCGAGTTTAATTTTTGTTAAGTGGATAGAGTAGACGGACATTTTTTCAACTTGTAATGACAAGCCCATAAAACAAATGTGCAAATGTGCTTGTATATTTGTTGTTGGAATAATTGTTAATGGACAAATTTTTGAACATGTTAAAATTTAAAGATAAAATTTCAATAAACGAGCAGTCACAGGTCGAATATCTACGGCTTCAATTCGTAGATATTCTCTAGAGTACTTTCTAAAGAATAAAAACATGAATAAAAGATATTTTCAGGATACTCTTAAGAAAAGGTCCAAAGGCAAACTCTCTAGATTATTTCTAGAGAGTTCTAGCAGGGATAGCCACAGAGAAAGTACCCAAAGAGTATCTACAGTTTGAAGCGGTGGACATGATCCACAGTTCAACAAGCAACTGTTCGTCTGTTGAAAATTTATCTTCAAATTTTAATATGTTTCAAAAATTTGTTCACTAATAATTATTCCAACAACAAATACAAAAGCACATTTACTTTGTGCGCTAGTCATTACAAGGTAAAAAAATGCATGTGTGCTTTGCTCATTTACAAAATAATAAATTTGCACTCTTATGATGCAACACATATTTCGTTAGCAAGTTTGATTTCACATTGCTTTTTATTGCCGCACCTTGACAAGAGATGCGCCAATTTAGTAGTATATTATACAGTGGCATTCCACTTGTAGTATCCTCATGTACTAATAGGACACAAGTCACTCTCAACAAAGATCTCATTATTTGACTTGTGACTTCCTAAGGAAATTATGTAGGAGACAACATGCGATGACTACATTAAGTTGGTCATAAAGAATTTCGACAAGGGTCCTCTTAGAAATGCAAATCGTCTCTTCAGTATTCCAAAACTTCGATTAGATTTTGCAATGCTAAATTGTGTTTGTTGAACAACTCCACTGTAGCATTTGTATGGTACAACCTCCGCCACGAATATTGTTATCCATGGATGTACCCTTGAACGGTACTAGGAACACTGGAGCCATCTTAAATGCTAAGTCTAGGAGGTAATACTTCCTTGTACGTAATATAACAAATACATCTAAGATATTAATCATGAGTATTATTCAACCCATTGCATAATGAAGGCACGACTAGCACACATGGATGAGGTATTGGAAATTCAATGAATCCATTTACAGTAAGCTCCAGAATTTGTGCATTATGTACACTACCCTCCAAACCAGCATACACAAACACAAATCACATCTCATAGTCTCACACAGCAAAAATAATTTGTGACTATATTCTATATCTATTTGTAGATACACTTTGTTGCTCATTCAATATATAAATTGAAATATGAGTGTTGTCTATTATCACTGTAACATCCTAAACAAAAAACAACATACTACAATGAAGCAATGTAATTAAACATGTAGTAGAGAACTACTGTATAAAATTGAGGCATCACCTTAAACTAGGAATAAATCCTTGGGTCATGCGAAATTTGAGGATGTACTTGGTTATTGTTCATGGGTCTCATAACTATTTTCCCGAACAAGCATAGTCCCTCAATTATTTCATATACATTTCGCCACATTTTTTCTGAAAAACTTTGAAGTTTCTCGGCTAGGCAACAAAATAAAATATTATGGCTTAGCATAACGAGAATTATAGCAAGCACCTCCATAATCATGACATGCTTGTGAGGGTTTTAAGATATGTATCCATTTACGACGAGAATTTAATAAAGTCGTAATATCAACTATAATTCTACAATTCTCTTATTTCAAAAAAAAAAATTTACAATTCTCCATTATATGAGATGAATGTATAATAATCAATTCTTTAACTCATTGTCTCCCATAAAAAGCAAATGTGTGACAAGGAACCATAATAAGCGACCCATTATAATCCTCCCAATGCTCATCTAATAGAATCAGCTGAGGTCCATGCAGACAAGCATGTCATCATCTGTGTAATTATACTCGTTGGCGATAATCGTTCAACTTTAAACCTGCGAAGTTAAAATATTGTTCGTAGAAATTTAATGTAGTTTACAATATCAGTGTGAAAAAAAGTTGTATAATCACTTAAATATCACAAAGCATGAAATAAGCTCATCTAATTGCACAACAAAATTAGAACTCACATTAAAAATTATAACTATAAAGCAACCATTACAAGTTGAAAAGATCAGTACGCCACAGCTCATTGAAGCTAAGAAAATGAAGTACGTTACATAAATTATGTTATACACCTGCATCACAACGTGCCATACTTTTTCCCCCTCAACCTATTGACCGAGGTTACTTGTTTCAGTACTAAATCCGAGAGACATTTCTCGATACTTATTGTCAAGCAATTGTTCCATAAGATTGAATTCCATATCCTGACACAATTCATCACAATTTCTTGCAAATCATTCACCACTTCTCGAGTCTTTGTTATGGAAAATGCAGCATTCATTCTTACTCTTATATCCTCATGTCAGCGAATCGGCTTAAAGCTACTAATGGCTTCCATATACAAATTCCTCCCCACTCTTAGCGTACTTAGAACCCATAATAGCCTTCTTGGGAATTGGTCGTCCCCAATAGAAGTCGATCCTTTATCGAAAATGTTGGGTACAAGGTTCACATGATCATTGAATGTGGAGGTATTAGGAGGTGATTTGCAAACGAAATTGATGCAGACATCCCCCTTGCGACTCCTATTGACAGCAACATTTCTATCGCGCTTGTGCCTATTATGTACGAGGCCCCGGGCAGAAGATTGTGCATGGATTCCAATGGCCGTCCTCCCTTGAACAACCGGTGTCAGCCACATATACAGATAACATGGGTTATTATTCCTAAAGCACTTATAGTCACTATTTGTCTAGTTCAGGGAAAAAACAATGAAAACACGGTGGATATTAACTTAAAATTGCTACTCATGTGTTGTGGTATAATAAACCAAAGACAGAATATTGTTAGACTACGATAATCAAATTCTTTTGCTACTGTTCGTCAGATTTGAATTATGATTGTTGCTCATCTCACCTGATTTTCGTCTCTAGTTTACAACTCCAGTCTCGTAGATTATCATGGCACCACCAAAGTCTAAGAACCTTATAATCTTTTGAGCTGAATTATTCACCAGTGACATTAAAGGCTACTGTGATGTTAAGATAATTAGCCATTTCAACTCAATTATTCTTAATTGTGGAACGCTCATTTCATTACCAATTCCTTTTCTATTTTCCTAGTCTTCACAAATGTTACATGAATGCATCAACATGTGGACAATAAAAAATTAATCATGTACACAGAATTTTAATATGATTTATATGACAAAGATTTTTAAAAAAAAATTTAAACACTGTAAAGGTTGCGTTTTACCTGGAAGAAATTATGTAGACATGTCGCAAAATCGTCGGAGTCACACATCGAATGTCGGACAGTAGATAAGAATGTTGGAATATACTTCCCTAAATCAGATTTGTACTTAAAAAATGTCTCTCACATTACAAGATATAGCATTCTTGATCGGTAGTGCGTTTGGACATTGCCTAGATCGTTAGCAAATTTTCGTCGTTTATTGCATCCATCTCCGAGTAAGATGAACGTAACGAAATCTAAGCAGTTGCATCCAATTTACCCTAAACTACATACTAAATCATAAATATAAAGTCCAAGTCATACAATAATCACTAACAACATATCAAAAAATCCATTGTCACATATTTCGTGATATAAGCTCACATAAAATATTTTTGTTTACCATAATAAAAATATGGATTCCATTCCATTCACACCCAAAACATCCTACACAAGTTTGCAAATTGACCATGGTGTGGTCACTAGTCAATGCTCGTTACAACACAAGCGTCCACCGCAGTCAGCTATTTGAAAGCACTACCTGTATAGATCATTGACAGAATAATATCCACACATAGTACCACCACAAACTCAATCCGGTCAACAGTAAACATTAAATCACATAGGCTTTAGTATTTAGGCAAAACAGAAGAGAAAACATAAAGTGAAATCATGTTCATTATCTACAGCACAAATGAACGAGCACTGGTCGACAGACGCTCATCACCTAAGTAGCGTTCATCACTACCAAAAACTGTTCGTATCCTTTACAGCACCAAAAAAAAAAAAAAAAAACAAAACTCCATGGGTAAAGTCTTAGTCCATTCCACACCCTACCATCATCAGCAACTACAAAATAACAAAATGCATAGAGCAATTCAGCATGCCATCAAACAGAACGATGTACCATTCAAATCTGCAGCATATCTTTAACCCTCGTCCTCCCTTCTCATTCTTTTTCTTCTACGCCTTAGCCATCAGCATTTGGCCAGATTAAACACCTCTCCCCCAGCTCATAAGCTGTGAATTGGTTACCAACTTCAAGCCATAAACAACCCCAAAGTATTGAGCACTTGGATTGACACAATCTGTGAGTGTTGTAAACGGATCTAAGAAAAATCTAAACAGTAAAGAAGAAAGGGGGAGCTCAGCGGGATGGGAAAGACGATTTAAAGGTAAAATGGATACTATTCTCTGTTCCCATTTTTTCTTCGATGTCTAAAAAATGTTTTGGCTGTTTTTTGAACTAAGGATAAGAAGTGGAGTCATTTTTGTTCAAAAGCTGAAAATTGTTTGGTCAAAGATACAGGAAAAAATGAAAAATTTTCTTAGCAATCCAAAGAGTCTCCTTGAATAATTTTTCAAATAATAGCCAAAAACCCATTCCAAAGAGCACAATTCTATTCGAATGTAATGGCTAACAATAAATTGTAAAACACTAATGTTTTTCAATGTTATTGACACTACAACACTGACAAATTGACAGAGAAAATGCTCTAAACAAGAAAAAATTTTAAAATCAAAGAATTCAATATGCATCTGTGAATGCTCTCTAACTACACAAGTTTTCCACGTGTCTAGAAGAAATATGGGCATATAGATTCACTTCAAGGTTCTACGAGAGATGGTTGTATTTTATGACTGCAATGAGCCTATGATCATGTCTTCCATTTAGAGGAGCAAGAGAAGAACTCTTGATTTATACTCGGACTTAATTCATCGACCTTCAAATAGTTAGCAAGACCGGTCTTTCAGAATTAGCAATTTATCATATTGCAGTTGAGTTTTTATGTTCTACTGTTCCAAACGTTTGAAATAATGCTATATCCAGTTCAACATAAAAGGTGCCATAATCAATGTTTATCTCCCTTTCTATGTGAGAGGAACATAATGTAGTTGGCAAAATGAACAATGGTTTCAAGAACAAAAGGTCCCATAGTCAAATCCCATCAATTTCTAGATTGCAATCTAACCACGACCAATGTTTATGCCCCTCTTTATTACTATGCTTGTTGCCATAAAATTAAAAGAAAACAATCTAGATGAAGAACAGTGTTTGCTCACAGACTAGAGCCAACTATGTTCCGGACATTCACATCACCAAACTAGACATGAAGCATAAACTACATGGTAGATCTCCAGGAAATGCCAAATAATTCCAGCTTCCCTAGCTTGACTCTACCATGACAATTCATAGATTATACACATTTCACTAGTTCAATACATAAGCTGACTACAAGAGAATAGAAATTCAATTATCTAACATGCAACAAATAGCTAATACTCTGCATGTGCTGTTTTCTCCTTTAAACAATGATGATAATCATCTGAGTAATAGAATTGCTGCTTATGTGGTAAGCATGCATCAGTAGATGGAATGGAAAGGAAACTTTCCTCTGTGCATGGCACAGGTATCATAGTTTCATTTGAGCATTTGCTCGATACAAGGTAAAACTTTTGTTTCTACTGATTATAGAAATGAAACGTTGATGTTTTGACCCCAAAAAATAAAAAAATAAAAAAATAGCCAGCTGCATAAAGGTGCCATCCGGAAGAGAGGAACCTAATGTCCAAAATCTTCAATAGCTAACAAAACTGAGTATATATGCTCTAATGATAGATGACAGCTTCTGAGAAATCAACATATTCATAAGTTGAACCAAAAAATTGAACAATGCAGGAGAAAATGGAAACCTTTTCTTTGTGCTGATGTCATGCAAAAATCTTGGACTGAAGAATAGGGGGTCACCTGTCCATCCTTTTGCTCATTTTTCTCATTAGAATACCTCAGAAATTAAGATCTAATCAGACATATTATGTCATTTACACCTGGGAGTAATATATAAACTTCCAGCAAAATAGATATTTTACAGGTATATGTATAGTTTTATGCAATGTCTGAAAAGATTTCTCAGATCTTATCAAACCACGTAATAATTGCCAATTATGCCGCAGAATATTGGTGTGCTTGAGTCCAATAAAAACAAAAAGAAAATAAAAGCACATGATACAGGAACTGGATTGACAAAATTTACTCTCTTTTGACTGAATAAGTAATCTTATGAGGACCTAAAAGCACCTAATATTGTTGACACAGAAATGGCCAACCATCTGAGTAATATATTAATGAAACATAGAATTACTATACTAACAACAAGAATAAGCTTTATATCGTATCTGAACTGAAAAAATTAGATTCTTACTCTTCTACTTTTATTTTGCTTTTTCAGTGGGGAATGAAAACTTATTAAAGTGAAAAACCTACCTATATTCCCCAAGACTTGAAGGGAAAATGAAATGAATAATCTAAAGCTTAAACTGTTGAGAGCGAGTTGCACAATGACTTGTACGCGTCTACACAGAGTTTGAATTTCTCTTCTGCCATTGCCTGAAAAAAGAGAAAGAGAACTAATCCCATGAGTCCCAAAGTGCCCCTTACCAAGAAGGACTCAGAAGACATTAAAGGTACTTCCCTCCAAAATAATAATGATGGAATAAATACAGTTCAAAATAAATAAATAGATTTTTATTAGTGATAGTCAAGAGTCTTAATTCCTCGTCTTAGAACAGGCCCCAATTCTAACCGCACTGATTCTCCTTACCTCCCATCCTCTTGTTCTATCCAACTAAAATGTAAGAAAATTAACTATATTTCTTTTCACTTCCAATTTATTGTCTATTACTTCTCTAACAATCTCCAATTTACCGATTCTAAGACACTGAGAAATTTGCCTCTTAAATGTGTATTTCTCTCACACTAACACAATACATATGCACTGTTCTAGTAAACTGAAATGTACAAATGACAAGTATTAAACTTACCTGTGAAGAGCCTTGATGTTTATCAGGGTGCCATTTGAGAGCCGATGAGCGAAAGCTGCATTAAGAAAATCCTCAATGATTTATCAGTTCTTAACATCTAAAGATAATGATCCTAAACTACACTAAACAGAAAAAATTGTATGTCTAGAAGAACTCACGCATTCTTAACATCCTGAATTTCCAAAGGCCCTTTTAGGGGCAAACCCAGAATTTTTCTCTCGTTATTTGTACTGTCAACACAAGACTCAGTATCGGGCTCTGCCTCACTTTCAATATCTGATTCTCTTGGCCTTCTATTACTCCAGTTTGAATGTTCTCTAAAATCAAATCCAGTTGTTGAACTGTGGTAAGAGGGCTCTCTCCAAGACCAATAAGACCACGTACGCCACCTGTTCCCAAAGGATGTCTGGAATATATTTTCTGGGTTATCAATATCTTCATGCATTTTCTCTCTCCTTAACTTACCTGAAGATGCAGGAAAGAACAAGTCAAAATCAATAAAAGTAGGAACATGAAAAGGGCTGACTTCATTAAAATAAAAACGAATTAATAAATATACTAGATGCGGATTGCTCAAGTAGTATCACACTTTCTTCAGCACAATCAGCTTAAATCCTTTGCAAATAAATAAGCAATAAATGCTTGAAGCTAACAAGGGAAATTGACCAGTGAAGCAATCGAAATTTAATTACCATCTCAAGCAAACAAATTAAACTCAGCTGGTTTTCATGCTCAAAAGTTATGTAGTAAAAATGAAATATCACTCTATATAGTTAGCTTCTCACAATCTAATGCATGCCCTCAGAAAAACCATTCCTTCCTGAAAAAATAACCAAACAAAATACAAACATAAAATAATGCAAAAGACACTGGAGATGGAAAGAAATATTTGGAATGCGACATAATTTCCTATCATTTCAGCCAGCATTAGGAGTGTTTTCCCCAAAGTACGATATTTCCGTTTCGTGAACAAACATCGATTCGGTAAAATATTCCACTCCAGCATGCAACAGAACATTTTTTTAGGTCAACAAGCCCTCGTGTGAGTTCCATTTGCCAATACTATCCACAGGAAATACATTCTTTATGGAATGGATGTCGAATGTAAGAGATTCTGTCTTCTAAAATAATAGCAATAAATAAAAATAAATTCCCATATGACACTAAGGGTGTATACCATTGGCCAGCCATTACATTAGGTAAATTTCAGGATATCACCTATCATTTGATGGACAACAAGCATTTTGATGTAGAATAAACATATAAGAAAAAGGGCAATCAGGCAAGAATAAGGGCAATCAGGGAAGTCCAGATAATGGTGAATGCAGTATACTTTCTGGCAATTCTATGATAAATTAATGTTTTTTTCACAGTTATTTCTCTAGTACATTTTTATTAGTATGTTCTATAAGAATTTTAGTGGACGAAGCTGATTTAGCCAATGCTGAAGCAAGGCAGTTCTGTGTCGCCGTCAGTCGACAGGGGTGATTTTCCAAATCTAGGATTTCTTGTTAAACTCACACTATAAAAGTTCGAGTCAAACTTCTGGATCTCATTTCCCTGGTCTTTAGTTTCTTAGCTCAAGTTTGATTAATTCCTAGAATTCGAAACCTGCGAGTCTTGTTTCCTATATATTAGTTGTAATAGTTTTATCAAGAAGATTGGATGAAACGAAAAATGCTGAGTTAAGTAGTATCCCAAAGAACTGCTTTATTATCTAACTCTTCCTTTCTTGTTTTCTTCTTCTAAAATTCCTAGCAAAGCTTCCCTATTGTCAAAGTTTTACTAGTTTCTACAATTAAGATGCTGAGTTTTACTGTGATCCCGATCCTTTTAAATTTGTTAATATCAACACTTTATAATTTGACCATCAATCACCATATATTAGGGCTTCAAAAATTATCTAGTATCCTCTTACAAATCAAGAATTTGAAGAAACTTTTTGTGATTATCACTAATAAAGTAAAGCTGCTTTAGTTCTCTAGATGTTAAGAAAACAAACTTTAATTACTTTTTCATTTCAAAGGTGATTGTGAACTCAAAGATGCTATTGTGCCTCTTTCTTGCACTGAATAGTAAATTTGGGTAATGGTCTAAAACTCAAATCAATATCTATATAGATTTAAAACTGATAGAAAGAAAAAGCAATGCCTCTTGTGGTGTGAAGAGAACAAGAAGTATTATTTGCAAACTCAGCAGGTGAATCTGTAAGGATATCATATAAAGTCCAGGAGAAGAAAGATGGTCTAATGTGTGCCTCTTGGCCGCAAGCCTTCAAAGAGAAACACTTCATGCAAAAGAGAGATAAAGGGCAATTAAAAATAAGGAAAAGAATTTAATTAGGTATAAACTCACGCTTCACTCTCTTCTGGTGAGCTCTAGCAGCACAACGTGTAGCATGAGAAGACTTGGATCGGTCTTTCTTGTTGAAAGGATCTTCCTCATCTACATCGCATGCTGTATCTGTCTCTGCAAATGTCTCCTATAAGAGAGGGGGAAAGAAGCAGTTTATTATTAGAAAAAAGAGTACATAAAATCCATTCAATGAAGAATAATCCATAAAATGAGAAAAACATATAAACATTGGGTTAATATAGCCTTTGAACTCCAAAAAGAGGAAAGTTTGACAGGTTGACTTTGGATTCGAGAAGAGAGAAGAGAGAAGAGAGAAGTGAGATGAGTAAAGAGAAGAATTTTGAACAGTTATAACATGATGGAAACCTGTGCTACACGAAAGAGGAGCAGAAGTAGAGGCAAATTTAGCAAGTTTTTAAAACTTCCAGTAAGCAAACTTGTACACTCCTCTAGTGTTCCAAGGATCCGGTGCCTGACCAAATTTTCAGGTCAATTTGTCAGACCAATATGTGTAGAGACATGCGTGTAACAATGAAAGCACGCGCAATGACAGAGATGTGCACATATACATCCCACGACTGATCCAGGCCATGGATTCCTTGGATTGGTTGTGGCCCCAATCCAGTGATCCATATAGACATGACAGAGCCCACAAGATCTTTCCTGTTTGGAAAGAAAATCCCAGGTTTCATTTTTGTGCAAAGTTTTCACTCCTGCTATAAAAGAAGATGTACCAATAATTGAACTATAAGGTCCAGGTAAATGTTGAGAAACAAACTCAGGCACATGATGTTGAATTATAAGCTATGTGACCTTTTCCAACATCAATAGGAAAAGCAAAATTAATAACAAAATATATGAACACATCTTCAGAGATTTATTTGTTAAGGACGAGTTCTTGGAGGATCTAAAGTTGGATTCAAATTTGGAGACACATGTTGGCAGCATGGTGCAAGTTATCTGCCTTGGCAAAAATCTTGACAAGCTTCCAATTGAACCTATTATAATTCATCAGTAGATTTCATTATACCCACATTTCTCTAAGTTACAAACAGGGAAACAGACAATAAAGTTCTAGAGATGAAACAGGAATAGGAACAAGCAAGCCCTATCTCTTGATAAATGCTCTCATCACCCTAAAGAGATGGCTTAGAGGTCAGAAGAAAGCTTAAACACTTCAGGACAAGGAAAGTTCATACTTCATCTACCTGACTGAGAGGACTTTTGATAAATACACACTGAAAAGTTGTAGGATCAAATTTTTATTTGGGTTCACAGGGAGATTACATTCATGAGAACAAAAACAACCAAGCACTAAAGGTAGAAACGATACGGTAGGCAAAATGCAGCCTTTGCTGGTATCAGAGTAAAAGAACATATGCAACTCCAACTACAACTCTGTAGTAACAATAAAATAAAGGCAAAGGAGATTAGCAAAAAAAGATAATGTCTTTGATTGTTTTCAGCAGTTATTTACTTCACATGTTTATTGCGATCAAAATGAGATTTTAGCAAGCGTAACAGTCAGCATAGTACAGAAAGGAAAATCACCTGAAAGTTGACTGCTTTTGTCACAGCAGAGAAATGAGCAGTCTGGTGTTTTCAATGCATAATTTGATCTCTTGTCTTTGGAAATTTTGCAAAATGAATTACCTAAAGAAATCCCAAAAATTCAATTTACCAAAGGATCCTTCTAGACTAATTAGTTTTTGCTGTTTAATTCTTAAGGTCGCTGCTAAAACCATTGCAAATGGACAAGAGTTTTGGACATGCCATGCATTGAAATATTGGACTTGAAGAGAATCAAAAGGATATTGTACCTGGTAAGTTAAAAGCGCAAATTTAGTTTTCATTTATTTCTATAAAAAGTGAAAGGCTAGAGAAAAATAGGTTCATGTAGTAAAATTAGATCTATCTATAAAGCTTATGCCAGAGTTAAGAATTCTTATACCAAGAAATCTTAATCTAAACATGGACTTTGTTTCCTTCTGGTTAAATGGATTATTTATATAGTTCTAATTCAACTTTCTCAGTTATGACATTGATCAGACTGTCATCTAGATAGAGAAGGAAGAAAGTTATTTTATCGGCTGTTGAAGTATTACAGAAGGTCTGGACAGTTAATTAGTCATGAAATTAATTGTAGCTGCCATCAGCAAGGACGCACGGAACAGAAGATCAATTTAAATTTCTTGGTCTTCCTTCCATTCTTGTGCTTCAAAGAAGAGGACATTTGTTTCCATCTTGCCAAAGTATGACAGAAGCTTGGGGTTGGAAAAAAAATTCCTCAAGTCCAAAAGAAACCTAGTAACAAAAGCTTGACTGCTGCATGCAAACACGTTGTTGAAAGAACTGATACCTATAAGATCTGCAACATGGACAAGAAAGCTCGGGATATGGAAGCTTGAAAAAAAAAGAGTGCATGTGGTGAGCGTGAGCATGTGAAGCTGAGTAGACAACTATATGACAATTCCACTAAGTGTCTTGGGTACACAGTAAAATCAGGAAATGAAGAAATATTTTTAAAGCATGAGGGCAAGATAAAGGTGGAATCTGAAAGGAAATAGGAGGTTTTGGTCAGGGAAGCTGAGTAGAAAACTAAATGACAATTACCCCAAGTGTCTTGGATGCACAGTTAAATTAGGAAACAAAAATAAAAAATAAAAAAATAAAGCATGAGGGCAAGAGTAAAGGTGGAAACTGAAAGCACTGATGCAGGTAGTAGGAGGTTTTGGTCAGGGACATGGTCAACTTAATCCCCTTGTGACTCACCAGATACAGTGCCTGTGAACCTTGTTTTTCATCATTTATTCCATTCCAGAAAAGCCCTATTTCAGCTTACAGTGTAGATGATGAACAATTAGATAAACATATTTTTTCCAATGTTGATTAAGCAAGACTTAAACCTCAATGAGAACATGTATCTTGATCAAACACAAAAGGCAACATATGATCCATATAGCCGACCCCACACAATGGGATAAAGGCTTTGCTGCTGCTGTTGTTGTTGTTGATTGAGCAAGACACTCACCTCTACCTTGGAACTCAAAAGTAACATGACAATTAGATCAACTTTTTGGAAACGTGTTGCGGGACCAAAAACCAAAATGGGAAAGATAGGTGGGGAAATAAGAAAGGTTTGTAGGAAAAATTTGGATGACAAATATCAAAAGCTATGGATGCTAATGTATTTGATCAGTATGCATTTTCTAGACTACTCAGACATACTATTTTCAGAACATACCCAGCTAGTAAATACTCAACTCAATACATTCTTAGTGGAAACAACACATTCAAAGTCAACAGGTGCCAAAGTTACCATTCCAAGGAAGGATATATAAAAACAACACTCAAGCATGTGTGCAGGGACATACTAGGAAGGCAGGATCATGCCTGCTAGCTACAAATCAAGCTGGGACAAGGCAAGATTTGAGCTTGTACTCTACTTGAACTTGCACTACCAAATATTGCCAAAATGCAGGGTGCAAGGTAGAGAGTTATCACATCTTGCATTGATTTGTATTCAACATAAGGTACAAAATAGTTGCTCAGAATTCCTTCGGTACATGGAAAAAGTTGTTCTCTATGCCTTTTATTGCAGAACAATTTGTCTAGATATTGTACTTCTAAAACACTTGTTGCTTTTGATGATGCCCAGGCAAGAATATGCCTCTCTTGTCTACAATGTTTCCATGACTTCTAATCTCTGATTGAACACTAAGTTGACAAAGGTGAAATACAGGTTGCCAGTATTTGGAGAAAAGGTGTGTCTAGAACAAGTAAAAGCTTTGTAGATCCAATTAAAACTACATTCTCCTAGGTAAGCCATTGAGTGTAGAATTATATGGCTAAAACTTTGATGTGATATAAAAGCAAGCACAAAAAAAAAAAAAAGGAATTACTAACGAGTAACATGATTGGCCAAAATGTGTTGTCTTAAGAAAGAAGTCAGTCAAATGCCTCCTAGAAAATAAAATAACTTAATGCTTATGCACCCTCTACACCAAAATAAATTCTGTCTCAAGAAGTCAGGCAGAAACAATTCGTAATTACAGGCTACGCTCCAAGTATAGAACGGGCCAGAATGGGAAACGAATGTGTAAGCATCCTGCTGATTATCTTATGCAACAAGAAAACTTGTTTTGGAAAAAGCAAAAGCAATGAAAATAAAACTGTATCCGCCTCCTTAGGGCAGTCCCCAACCAGAGAAAGGAAAGTCATTAGAAATTTTGACATGAAAAGAGAAACTAAAAGAACAAGATTCACCATGCACTGTGTTTGCAGATAACGACTGCAATATAACTACAGATAGCTGCAGATTTACTAGCTCAGCAGCATAACGGGTAAAAAAAAAAAAATTAGTCTCACTTTCTGGAGAAGTTTTTAAAATGTTGCTCAGGTTTGGTAATGTATTTACCTCAAATTCAATGTTGAAGGATCCACTATTGAAGAGTAGGCTTTTCAGAGCTTTCTTAGCATCAGCACGCTTTTGACGAGTCTTGTATCTTATATAATCCTGTTGAAATATACATTATCAAAGAAAAGTTTGAACATTAAAGATTTATAAATACTCTCTTGCCAAACTGGAAAACACCAGCTAACATTACAAGAGGAAAATTTTCTTAGCATAAAATATTGCCAAAAATTTTACTACAGGGAAGAGTCAAGCATCCATATCCCTAAAGTACATACTCTTGTATTCTCCAAGAACAAAATCAATGGCCCATAACCAAATAGTCATGATGTGTCTCCATCTCAATTTTACTTTTACCATGGTGGCTACTTTTGCTTAACGCAATGAGCCCTTTGTACTTAGTGACCTCCAAAATTAAATCTTAAACTCCAACTTTTATGTTTTTCTGTGGTTTGGATGTGTTAGAACGGTTACTTTGATAAGTAGATTAGTACGAATGTCCAAAATCACGGAAAGAAGCTATTATTCGAGCAATAGCCAAAACCATTACGCACTTCGTTTTAACTTTAAATTTCAACACAGGCCACTAGAGCTAACGAAGTCCATGACAATTCCAAAATACAAGTAATCAGGAACCCAACCCCCCCACCCCCCAAAAAAAAATAAAAAAGAAGTAGTAAAACATAGCTCTATCGTAGCAGGAATTGTCTGTAGTCCATGTTCATTTTCTTGCAAGCAAAATTTCCATCTTTGCATAAACGAGAAAGGAATTAGTCCACGATCATGCTACAGTCTGTTGTACTTGTAAACAGTGACACAAACCTTTTCAGAAAACAAAACACAAACATTTCTTATCAACAGAACAAGAACTTTAATGTTCCTTTTTACTCTGACTTTTTTAATTGAAAAATAAGTGGGAGTCCTACCAAAGCTAATCTTTGAAAAGCAGGGAAAAAAATTCTACAACAAATTTAAGCTTTGCGCATGGTGGAATGTTTGGGTTCTTTTTTGGTTGGACGGGGCGCAAGAGGGGGACCATGGGGTGAGAAGGGCTTCTATAAAAGATATTACTCCAACATCATTGCTCAGAGACACCTAGCTAGAAAATGTTAAAAGTTGTGATAAGAAGTTCACCTTAGATGGTTGCTGACCACTCTTTGAATCCTGCATATATTGATTAGCCAAACTTCATAGTTAGTTGCAATTAATTTAGTGAAGAAGAATGGATAACTTATAAAGAGTAACTAGAGAGTTTCTGCCACATATAAACACTGACAAGGCAACCAGAACAAACTTGGGGAGCTTAAAAAATCCAAAACAGATACAATGATTCAACTCATTGATGGCAATATTATATAGCCCATATCATATGAGCACCAATCTTAGGACCTAAAAAAGTGTATTGTCAGTGCCTTATCTTCTCTAAGTACAACCTTTTTCAGGCTGTTATTTGTTGAAGGATCAAGTACATGCAGAAATATTCCTGGAAAGGGAACTAGGTATCGTAGAGACAAGTTCATAACACTTGGCCCACAATTATGACCTACCCGAGAAACTTTATTGCACCTTAGAAAAGCATTTCAAAAAGGCAAAATGCTTTTCCAGAAATTATATTGTGAAAAGAAAAGGTGATAATGTACAAGTTAGTCATATCTATGGGGAAAAAAAATTGAAGTGTCCCGGTTGAGAATCTACCACTGTCCTAATTGCAATCCATCAAATGCACGACATGTTGCAGATATGGACTTAGAAATTAAATTAGAGGATTTCAATTGATCCGGCTATGGACTTAAAATCTAAAAGAACAGAAAAACAATTGTTTCATTAAATTACTTTAAACCACCATTCATTTTACTTTCCAAAACAACTCAAGAAATCAAAACTATGTTTTCATTTTCCAAATACCTATGTACTGTTGTGAAAATAAGGACACCTAGAAATCTTTATTCACCGCAACTTGAAACCTCAAATAGCAAATACAAATTCTCTTTGTATATCAATATCCATTGCAATGTATATTATTGAAAGCCATTAAATTTGTCCAAATAACTAAACATTTCCAGTACAGTGCCTCTAAATTGGAGCAATTATATCCTAGGCAGCCATTACAGCACTCTCCGACTAAAAAATATATAAAGCAAGAAAGGTAATT
>JAMWEH010000470.1:0-78559 GCA_024721245.1 Mitragyna speciosa
ATTAGTTACATGTAACCTTCACATCATTATTTTCATGTAACATTCATCCCACTACTTGGTATGTTACGCTCTACTAATCTAATTCTCATTCTACTAATTGGTGAGTTACATGCCATTACTAATATAACATATGTAACTCTTACTCCACTATTTGGTGGACTTCATAACCACATTAGTATTATGAATTTGTAACATCTACTCCATTATTTGGTGATTTCATGAGCTCATTATTGTATAGTGGTTTCATGAATTCATTATAGGATTTAAGAGATATGTTACAATATTATGAGAGGAGGAAGAAGAGTTATTTGTAGTTATGACTCACGATGGGAATGGGTCCTCTAGCTCACTATAAATAGGACTCTTGGTCCCTCTCTCCAATCACTTGTTAATTGTGAATTCAACACATCATTCTGTCACAATATTAGGAGAGTTAGGAGAGAGAAGATCAAGAGACTTGATCTTGAAACTTAAAGGAAGGAAGAAATGAGAGTTAGAGAAAGGATCAAGGAGCTAGTCCAAGAAGGCTTAGAGGAAGAAAGGCTACCTGCAATTGGATTCATCATGGCTCAAGGTATGTTTTATATATTTTTATGTGCATAATATTTTAGTGATTTACAAATCATAACCAAAGATTTTATTATATAATGCTAACACTATTTACTTGTAGGGATTAAAATCTCTACATTTCTGATTAAATCATAAAAAAAATATATTTAAAAAAGTTTATCTGAAAAATTAAAAGTATTCTCGATTAAATTCATGATTATAAAAGTGGTGCCAAAAAAACGAAATTAAATTAACCAACAAAATTTGCTCAGATGTTTTTCTTCTTTTGAAACAAAATTTGATCAAATGTTTAATTTATTTTATTAAAAAGTTTATGCAATGACAATACACATGATCATAAAAATGTCCTAGATGATAATATGAAAACAAAAACAAAACAAACTCAAAATGGTATGGGAAAAGAGTTATGACCACTCATTTTGAAGTGACAAATAGTCCATCTATTTACGAACTAAACCTAATATGCTAATAATTGATATTTGACAAATAACTAACAGTATTAGTCCCCCACATTTTCCAACTATATTTAATGGGCTGGCCCTTCCCTTTTAATAATTGAGGAGAGACCTTTCTTTTCAGTGGGCCCACAACTTGACTCGTTTTGCAACGAAGTTGCAGTGAGGATGTGAGAGATAAGATTTCAATAAGAAAAGAATGGAAAAGAAGAGTAGGATGAAAACATGTTTTGAATTTTATTTTAAAAAAGCTTTCATTTCCCAAAAAAAGTATTCTTTTGAAATCTAGAAAAGTTAGACTTAAATGCAATTATGCAATTTATAATAGTTTTTCCCTAAGAGCTAACACTTGTATTGAATTCATATATCATGTCACTAAAATGATTTTTAATTATGAAATGGAAACCCTCAACCAAACATAAGGATGGCAAAATATAAAATTATTCAAAATGTAGTATTATTTAGACCAATTAAAAACTCGATTAGGCGGTCTTTTAAAGTTTGGTATTTCGTAAAGGACATCGGTAGATAATCAAATAAGTTTGTTCGAATTAAATTAAAGATTTATACTCAAAATGATATGGGAAAAGAGTTATGGCCACTCATTTGGAAGTGACAAATAGTCCATCCATTTACTAACTAAACTTGATATGCTAATAATTGACATTTGACAGATGACTAACAGTATTAGTCCCCATATTTTCCAATTATATTTAATGGGTTGGCCCTTCCCTTCTAATAATTGAGGGGAGACCTTTCTTTTCAGTGAGCCCACAACTTGACCTGTTTTGCAATTAAGTCGCTGAGAGGATGTGAGGGATAAAACGATAGTAAGAAAAGAATGGAAAAGAAGAATAGGATGAAAACGTGTTTTAAACTTTATTTTCAAAGGGCTTTCAATTCCCACAAATAGTATTTTTTTGAAATCTAGAAAAGTTAGACTTAAGTGCAATTATGCAATGCATAATAGTTTTTCACTGAATGAAGCCAACACTTGTATTGAATTCAATATATCATTTCACTAAAATGATTTTTAATTATCGAATGGAAACCCTCAATCAAAGGTAAGGATGGCAAAATATAAAATTATTCAAAATGTGGTATTATTTAGATTAATCAAAAGCTCGATTAGGTGTTTTTTTTTAACGTTTGGTACTTCATAAAAGATATTGATAGATAATCATATAAGTTTATTTAAATTAAATTAAGGATTTATGCTCAAAATGATATGAGAAAAGAGTTATGACCACTCATTTGGAAGTGAAAAATAGTCCTTCCATTTAGTAACTAAACTCAATATGCTAATAATTGACATTTGGCAAATGACGAACAGTATTAGTCCCCACATTTACCAACTATATTTAATGGGTTGGCCCTTCCCTTCTAATAATTGAGGAGAGATCTTTCCTTTTAGCGGGCCCACAATTTGGCCTATTTGCAACTAAGTTGCAAAGAGGATGTAGGGGATAAAATGACAATAAGAAAATAGTGGAAAAGAAGAATAAGATGACATTATTTTTTGGACTTTGTTTTAAAATAGCTTTCAACTCCCAAAAAAAGTATTCTTTTGAAATCTGCGAAAGTTGGATTTAAGTGCAGCTGTGCAATGTATAATAGTTTTTCACTGAATGAAACCAACACTTGTATTGAATTCAATATATCATATCACTAAAATGATTTTTAATTATAGAATGGAAACCCTCAATCAAAGGTAAGGATGGCAAAAATATAAAATTATTCAAAATGTGGTATTATTTAAATCGATTAAAAGCTCGATTATGTGGATTTTTAAAGTTTGGTACTTCGTAAAGGATATTGATAGATAATCAGATAAGTTTATTTAAATTAAATTAAGGAACTATACTCAAAATGATATGGGAAAAGAGTTATGACCACTCATTTGGAAGTGACAAATAGTCCTTTCATTTAGTAACTAAACTCAATAGGCTATTAATTAACATTTGGCAGATGACTAACAGTATTGGTCCCTACATTTACCAACTATATTTAATGGGTTGGCCCTTGCCTTCTAATAATTGAGGAGAGATCTTTCCTTTTAATGGGCCCACAATTTGGCCCATTTTGCAACTAAGTTGCAGAGAGGATATGGGGGGTAAAAGGCCAGTAGGAACAGAGTGGAAAAGAAGAGTGGAATGAAATCGTATTTTGGACTTTGTTTTAAAAGAGCTTTCAACTCTCAAAAAATGTATTCTTTTGAAATCTACAAAAGTTAGATTTAAGTGTAGTTGTGCAATGTATAATAGTTTTTTCACTTGATGGAGCTAGCACTTCTATTGAATTCCATACATCATGTCACCAAAATGATTTTTAATTGTAGAATTGAAACCCTCAATCAAAGCTAAGGATGGCAAAATATAGGATTATTCAAAATGCAGTATTATTTAGACGAATTAAAAACTCTATTAGGTGGTCTTTTAAAGTTTGGTACTTTGTAAAGGATATCGATAGATATTCAAATAAATTTGTTTAAATTAAATTAAAGATTTATAATTTATATTTTTGGTATAGAAAAATATCTTTTAAAATAAATTTAAAAATTTTAGATATAGTTTACATTGTGAGGAAATTCTCTCTCTCTTCTTTGATTTTTTGTGATAGTGAGTAATGATTCAAATTGCTAAAAGCAATAGAGAAATATCTTAATGCCACTAAAAAAAATAAAATCACTGAAGATGTGAATGAATTATTAAAAATTGATATAAATGATCTCAAAACAATAATTGGCAGCATAAACAATTTATCCAAGAGAAAGAAAGAAGAGTACTTAGCACTTGACAAGATACTAAGAGATAAATATATTCTTGCACAATGTATATCTCTATGCAAAAACATGTCCTCTTCAGTTGTATGAATGTGCAAAAAAAATTCACTAGTAGCATTTTTGTGTGAATAATTGTAACTATCAATTGTCTCAAATATTTGTTTTAACTCTTTTCTCTGATAGCTTTACTAGTAGGGAATGGAGAACAATTATAAACCAAAGCTTGATAAAAGGAATAAACAAAAAAGAACTCAGAATGATATGGGAAAACGGGTATGACCTCTTATTTGGCAGATTGAAAATAGTCCATATGTTTACAAACTAAATGTAATGAATTGGCCCCTCTGCTAATAATTGAGAGGCCTTTCCTTGTAGTGAGACCACAGGTTGGCCCGTTTTTGCCACTAGGTCATGGAGAAAAAGTGGGGATAAAAAGACATAAAAGAATGGGAAAAAGGACTAGAAAGAAAATCTAATTTGGGCCTTCTTTTAAAATTGCTTTCAACTTCCAAAAAAAAAAAAATGCTCTTTTGAAATCTAGAAAGTAGGACTTAAATGCAATCCAGTTTTTCATTAAATAAAGTCACCTCTTATACTGAATTTTGGTATATCATTCCACTAAAATGATTTTTAATTGTATAATAGAAATCCTCCATCAAAGTAAGGATGACAACAGGTAGGATAAAATTTGAAACGCACTGTTATTCAACCTATTAAAAATTAGATTACGTGATCTATTAGAGTTTGATATTTTGTGAAGGTTATCAATTAAGTTTACTTAAATTAAATTGCAGGTAATTCACATGTTTAAGCATTATGAACTTGATAATACTTAATGTACTTAATAAAAATAACCATTATGAACTTGATAATAATTAATGTACTAAATAAAAGGCCAAAATTGTTCATTGGGAAATATGTAAAACATATTAGATGTGAAAAACAAAAAATGACATAGTAATTACTTAAATTAAATAATAAGAATAAAAGATTGTTCTCTACTTACCGTACAGCCAACAAATCACATATAATTCAAGTTTTTGCAAATTTGTTAGCAAAAGATTTTAATGTACAATTTATCACTTATGAAATTTATTATCCTACCAATGCTTGGAAAAGTCGTGGGCAGCCATGGCTGTCCAAGTCTGGTTGGTAGCATGTTTGGTATACATTTCAAAACAACAGATGTCGGGTTTGGTGCGCGCATTCGAAAAATTGGTTGGTGACGAAATTGGTTTAGGCAAATTCAACAGATTCTGAAACTGTTGCTGTCTCTAATCAAATGCTAATGCGTTCGGAGGTTACAGCTGTAAAAGGACAAAATGCTAGGTATTCATTTGTTGCTAATAGTTTACAACCATTACAAATTTGATTTAATTGTTCCCTTGAATCAAGCCAAAATATGATTTATTTTGTTTCAAATCAAGCATGAATTAAGTAAACGAGAATCTTAAGTGACTGGTGTCTTTTTTTTTTTTTGGCGGCGGGAAGGGCCCTTTGCGGGGTTGGCAGAGGGAGGGGGGAACAATGCACATGTATGAAGTCATTACTATCCTAAATGTTTTATAATTTAAAGTGTGAGGGCATAATTGGAACTTTATAATTTGTTATATGTTTGAAAATGTTGACAATATTAAAAGTAAAGATCAATTGTAGTGTCAAAGACGCTGTGATACTTAGTGTCACAAACACCTAATGTAATCTGTTATCTTTAGATTAGTACTAATCTAATCCAATTTCAAAAGAATCCTATATTATTGCAACTTACTAAAAAAACATTTTTCTACTAATTTAATTTAATGTTGAGAGAGTCCCATATTAGCCTAACTTACTAAAAAATAAAAATCTAAAATAGTTCTTTACAAATAAAAAATTAACCGTAATTCTCCTTAACAAATAGAAAGCCATAGTTGTCACTATTTTCTTAATATAATTAAAACCCTAAATCCTAAAACCATAAACGCTACACCTTGAATCCTAAACCCTAATCCTAACTCCTAAACCCTAATTCAAAAGTAAATATAAAATCTAGCAATTAAAATGTCAACAAAAGTTTTTCCCCCCTAGGGTCTATGCTGCAATTAAGAAAATTAAAAAAAAAAAAACTAAGTAATACTTACATAAGAAATAGTAGCTTAGCGTAGATGTTACAAGTAAGAGCGTAAGGAACCCATAATACATGTTACAAGTAACAGCGAAACGATACTCTGGATTTCCTCCTCTTTCTTCTTCAATTGAGTAAACATGGCAGGGAAAATCTTTTTAGGACTGTTTTTCATAGCTTCGATTTTTCTTTCCAAAACAAATTTACCATAAACAAAACATCTAAAACTAATTCCCATGATCAGATCTTGAACTTTTTCTACCGACGCGTCCAACTCAAAGAGCTCCCAAGCTTGCTTTACACGCCTGATTGAAGTCCATAAATTCCGCAACACCACATCTATTTCATTCATGTAATCATCAAGAGTACAAACTCTAATTTTTTCAACATCTTTTTGAGTTTCATAGTCTTGATTGTTAAAGAAACACTCAAATTCATACACCAAATTAGCATGACCAATAAGCAGCTCAAAAACTTGAGTTATATTTAGGGCACCACTTTTTGATGATCATCTCCAAGAATCAACTGTAAACTTATGGATTGCCTGCTCATCGAAACCTAACTCTTTCCAACAACTCATGACATCTTTGCTTCTTGGACTCATAACTAGGACATTTCTTGCTTCAATGAACGATTCTAGTATCCCTTTCGGTTTCTTGTTTCTTAGGCAAGAAAATCTTTGTTGGGTGGTAGGATAAAGAAGATGAGAAGTTTTTTTTGTTTGGAGCCAAGATTAATTCATTCTTTTCACTCATTAACATCTTGATGTTTACAAGACTCATTTATAGGTGAATACATCATTCTAGATTCATTGGAATGCTTAGAGAAAATTCTACACTAATCACTTGCCAACTAACACATTAACACAACTTGCCAACTAACTCATTAACACATTAGCCAAAGCACATTACTCAACATATTCTCCCTTAATGTGCTGCTCTTGAACTCCAAGCATCTCCCGAAAATAGTTGAACTTGTCTTTTGGAAGAGCCTTAGTAAAGATATCTGCAAATTGGTCTTCACTCCTACAAAATTTCAGCTCAACTTCACCATCTTCAATTGCATCTCGAATGAAATGATGCTTGACTGGCAATGTGGCGAGTTCTACTAATGATAAACTAGATTTTTGGCAATGTCAATGGCTGATTTATTGTCACATAACATCACTATTGCTTGTAGTCGCTTTTCGCCAATATCTTCAAGAATTCTTCTAAGCCAAATGACTTGTGATGTCGCCGAAACTTGCTGAAATATATTCAGCTTCAGCGGATGATTGTGCCACACTTTGTTGCTTCTTTGATGCCCAAGAAAAATACTCCCGAACCAAGTGAAAAACAATAGCCCGATGTGCTCTTCATATCATCAAGGCATCCAGCCCACTCACTATCACAATAACCATGCAAGTTTATAGGAACTCCTTTGCTGAATTTGATACCATAGTTGAGTGTTCCCTTGATGTATCTTAATACTCTCTTGGCAGCTCCAAGATGCAATGAGCTGGGATTGTGCATGAACCTTGACAATAAACTTGAAGCAAACATGATATCCGACCTTGTAGCTGTGAGTAAAGCAAATTTCCCACCAAACTTCTATATAAAGTAGAATCAACTTTCTTTTCACCATCTTCTTTAACAAGTTTTTCACTCACAAAAAGTGGTGTAGCCATAGGTTTGCAATCAGCCATGCCAAACTTCACAAGGATATTTTCAGCATATTTCTTTTGACAAATAAAGACTCCATCATCATATTGATAAATCTCCATGCCAAGAAAATGATGTAGCAGCCCCATATCGTTCATTTCATATCTTTTCATCATGTCTCTCTTAAAATCAGCAATCATCTTCTCATTGTTACCAGTGTAAAGTAAATCATCAACATACAAAGCAACAATGAGAATGTTTGAGTTACCTTGAATCTTCACATACAAGGTTGGCTCACTCTTGCTTTTCTTGAATCCTTGCTCCATGAAGTAAGAATCAATTTGGCTGTACCAAGCCTTTGGAGCTTGTTTCAACCCGTACAATGCCTTTCTCGACTTGTATACTTTGTCTTCTTCTCCTTCTTTGACAAAGCCTTGAGGTTGTTGAACATACACCTCTTCCTTCAATTCTCCATTCAAAAATGCAGATTTAACATCAAGTTAGTAGAGATTCCAACCTTTTTGGACTGCCATGTCAATGAGAGCTCTAATTGTATCAAATCTTGCAACCGGTGCAAATGTTTCATTGTAGTCAATTCCGGGCTGCTGTGAATACCCTTTAGCAACAAGTCTTGCCTTCTTCTTTTGAATTGAACCATCCGGATTCAGCTTGACTTTGTAAATCCACTTGACTCTGATGATCTCCTTGTCTTTAGGCTTCTCAACTAGCTTCCAAGTCTTGTTCTTTTCAATTGCATTAATCTCTTCTTCCATTGCCTTTCTCCAATCTTTTTCTTCATATGCTTCTTCAAAATTTTCTAGTTCAAGAATGCAAAAGTTACATCTTGCATAAACATCACTCAAACTCCTCATTTTGTTTGGAGTTGAGCTTGGAGAACTAGAGCTTGAACTTGGAGAAGAACATGGGCTGCTTGTTGGGGTTGAATGGTCATCATCACTTGCTTCCTCATTTGCTGAATTTTCTCTTCTTCATGCTGCCAAATAACCTGCTTAACAATCTTGTTTCCTCCCAATTCCAAGCAGCATTTTCATCAAACAAAACATCTTGACTAATGATGATTTTGTTAGTCTTTAAATTAAACAATCTATAACCTTTAGACTTGGAACTATAACCAACAAAAATACATTTTTCACTTACTTCATCAAGCTTGTATCTCTTTTCTTTTGGAATTTGAGCATAAGCAAATGCTTCCAAAGACTTTCAAGTGTTTCACCGATGAGCTTCCTTCCACTCCATGCTTCAATTGGAGTTTGATTCAACAAGGCCTTCGTGGGACTTCGATTGAGTAAATATACAGCTGTATAAACTACTTCAGCCCAAAATTCCTTTGGCAAACCTTTGTCATGTAGCATAGATTTTGCCATCTCCATCACGGTTTGGTTCTTTCTTTCGGAAACTCCATTTTGTTGTCGTGTGTAGCCAACGGTCAGTTGCCTTTCCACACCTTCATCTTCACAAAATTCTTGGAATTTATTTGAAGTGTACTACCTTGCCACGATCACTCCTTAACATCTTGATGTAGTGACCACTTTGCTTTTTCAACAAGACTTTTGAATTTCTTGAAAATTGAAAACACTTTGGATTTTTCTTTCATGAAATAAACCCAAGTCATTCTTGAAAAATCATCAATGAAAAGAATGAAATACTTGTTACCTCCATGAGAAGTTGTTCTCATAGGTCCACAAACATCCAGTATGAACTAGCTCCAATATTTTCTTGGCTCTCCATGCAACGCCTTTAGGAAATGGTTTCCGGTGTTGTTTTTCAAGTGCACAACCTTCACAAACTTCATGTTTCTCCTCAATCCTTGGTAAGCCATACGCCATCCCCATTTGTTGAAGTACTTTGAGGCTGTGAAAATTCAAATGGCCATACCTCTTGTGCCACAACCATGAATCTCCATTGACATGTGCTTTCAATGCTTGATTTTCACTATATTTGAAGTTGATTGGGAAATTTCGATTGGTTTGCATTTTGATTTTCATTACAAGCTGTCTACCATCCTTTTTGTCATAGATACAGCACTCATAATCATCAAAATTAAGTGCATATTTATGCTCAAGAAGCTGTCCAAGACTCAATAAATTTTGGATCCAAATCAAGTACAAATAAAACATCATGAATGAACTTCGTACCTTGCTTGGTTTGGACTCCAATGGTTCCCAATCCTTGTGCTTGAGCTATGACTCCATTTCCCATCTTCACTTCAAGTTTTTACAGATTCATCCAAGTCCACAAAAATGGTTTTATCTCTTGTCATGTGATTGCTACAACCACTATCAATGTACCACACATCATGCTTGATCTCGGTGGCCATGTGACAAGCATAGAATAAACTTCCTTCACCTTGTCTTTCTTCCGAAAATTGTGCTTGTTGATTGGCCTTGAATCTGCAATCTTTTTCAAGGTGGCCAAAGTCTTTTGCAATAGTAGCACTTTGGTTTGTCTTTGTGCCAACAATCTTTCTCAAGATGGTTGTTCTTGCCACAATGGTTGCAATGCTGTGAATTTTCAGCATTAGAAGCTCTTTGAGGGTTATTTCTTCCTCTTCCTCTTGAATTTCTGCCTCTACCTCTTCCACGGCCATATCTACCACCTCTTTGTAAGTCTCCTCCTCTTTGGTAGCAGCTAGAGGAATCTCCTTCATTAGTTTTTGGGCTGAAATTCAGCTTTGATTGAAAAACACTCTCAATAGATTTTTCAGCATGTCTAACCATTCTTCTCTCATGAGCTTTCAAGGATCCCATCAACTCTTGAACACTCAATGATGAGATATCTTTTGTCTCTTCAATTATGGACACCATGGGATCAAATTTTGGGGGTAAACTAACAAGAATCTTCTCAACAATTCTGCTATCACTAATTTCTTCACCAAAAGTCTTCATTTCATTTACAATTTTGGTGATCTTTGTGTAGTAATCTTCAATATTTTCAACATCACTCATCTTTAAATTTTCAAGATCTCTTCTTAGAGTTTGAAGAGTAACATTCTTTACCTTGAGATTCCCTTGGAACTCCTTTTGTAGAGTCTCCCATGCTTCCTTGGCTTGTTCGGCTCCCATGATTCTTGAGAAGATATCCGGACTCACACCTTGCTGGATGTATGCAAGAGCCTTTGCATGCTTCTTCCTATGCTCCTTGAGTGCCTTTAGTTCTTGATTGGTGAGGCCTTCTTCACTTTCTGGTTCTTTGTAGCCATTCTCTACATATTCCCACAACTCTTGTGATCTGAAAATTGTTCTCATTTTTACAAACTAATGGTCATAATGCTCACCGGAGACTATGGGAATTGGAGGACCATCACTAGTATGGTTGGCCATCTTATATAGTTGAAAATCACTCTAATTTTACTGGATTTAGAAGATGAGCAAGGCTGTGGAACCCTAGCTCTGATACCAAATTTGTTGGGTGGTTAGGATAAAGAAGATGAGAAGTTTTTTGTTTGGAGCCAAGATTAATTCATTCTTTTCACTCATTAACATCTTGATGTTTACAAGACTCATTTATAGGTGAATACATCATTCCAGATTCATTGGAATGCTTAGAGAAAATTCTACACTAATCACTTGCCAACTAACACATTAATACAACTTGCCAACTAACTCATTAACACATTAGTCAAAGCACATTACTCAACAATCTTGAACCCTGAAAGCAAATTTTCGCGGCCTCCAAATAAATTTTAACCTGAACCCATAAAGCATCTCCACTGATTTTTGAAGATAGAACTGATAAAATGCAGTACCAAATTAATCATACTTGTTCTTCCCTTCATTTAGATGGAGGACGTGTTTTACATGTTTGATAAATTCTAAGACATCATCAATGGTTGCTTTTTCCAAGTTTTCTTCCATGGTTTAAATGGAGGAATCCTTGAGGAATACGTGAATTTTAAACATGATCGTACAACAATAGAACTGATACGAAAATGTTCAGTAGGAGAAAATTTAGGAAATCCATATTCCTCTAGGAATTGAACGATAAATGTTCATTCTCAACAGGGTTTCGGATGGGGTGTTTTCTATTTCGTTTCTCTTTCTTATTTGTTTGAGTTTCCAAAATTAAAATGATCTTTTGTCTGTTTAATGAAACTTGCAATGGTATAAAACAGAAGTATGTAACTTAATAATTTCGGTTTACATAAGAACTAAAGTGTACATCTCGTACCAGAACAAGGATGAGAGTTTGAGAAACTATGTCCTGATTCAAATTTCAATGAGCTTGCTTAAGTATTCGTAGTAGTAAATCCAGAGGCATTTCACAACGAAGGTTAGAATTCCTCTTATAATTAAGTTGTCCTAGTCAATGAACCATTGTCCATAACTTGTTTACAAAAATTTCATTAAGGTATTGCTTTATTAAACCTGTTTGTCGTAGGATCAGATGGAGAGGAAAAGGAATCTCATCTTGTTTGACTCCATGGATGGGTCATCTGGCACAGCCAAGATTGCCAAAGCTAATGGAAGCATGATCAACAGATGGAATGGGCGGCCCTATTTGCAAAGGTACTATGAGATTATTGAGAAGAGGAAAACTCTCCAAGTTTGGCAGCAAAAGGAGGAGTTCTTGAAGGTCTTGAAAGAAAACCAAATCCTATTAGGAGAAACTGCAAGTAGTAAAACAACGTCAGATTCCTCAATTTGAACTTCAAGCTGCTGAGTTTACCGAGACCTCGATTTATCGGAGCAAGCACATGATTGCTTGCACTCGGCCTCGAAGGGTAGCTGCAATGTCTGTTGCTCAACGAGTAGCTGAAGAGATGGATGTGAAAATTGGCGAGGAAGTAGGTTATACAGTTCGTTTCGAGGGCCGCAGTTGTAGAAAAACTGTTTTGAAGTATTTAACTGATGGTATGCTTTTAAGAGATGCAGTGACTGATCCCTTGTTTGAAACATATAAAGTGATAATTCTTGATGAAGCTCAAGAACGAACAATTGCAACCGATGTCTTGTTTGGGATTCTTAAAGAAGTACTGAAAAAGCTAACTGATTTGAAGCGAGTTGTTATGAGTGCCACATTTCAGGCTGAAAAGTTCCGAGGCTATTTCTGTGGTGCCCCGATTGTGAAAGTTTCCTGGAAGACTTCATCCAGTGGAGATACTGTACACATTGGAGCCTGTGAAGGATTATGTTGAGGTGACTATTCAAACTGTTGAGCTGATACATATGTTTCAACCTCCTGGTGACATACTTGTTTTCCTGACTGGTGAAGAAGAGATTGAGGATGCATGTTGTAAGATAAACCAGAATATTCGTAAATATGGAGATAAGGTTGGGCCTGTGAAAATCTTGCCTTTGTACTCTAAGTTCCTCCATCAATGCAGCAAAAGATTTTTGAGACTGCCCCAGATCCATTGAAGGAAGGAGGTCCTCCTCGGCGGAAGATTATTGTTTCAACCAATCTTGCTGAAACTTCTTTGACCATAGATGGCATTGTTTATGTTTTGGACCCAGGTTTTTCAAAGCAAAAAGTATATAATCCGCAAAAGCATTTTGAGTCTTTGCTGGTTTCTCCAATATCAAAGGCGAGTGCAAATCAACGAGCTGGAAGAACACAACCAGGACAGTGTTATAGGCTTTATAGCGAGAAAGGTTTAAAGAATGACCTTCCGGAAGAGACTTATCCAGAAATATTGAGATCAAATCTGGCAAATGCTGTTCTTACTTTGACGAAACTTGGGATAAAGAACTTGGTCCATTTTGATTTCATGGATCCTCCAACTCCAGAGGCATTATGACGGGAGAACATGACAGAATTAGGCAACATCATGTGTGAATTTCCCTCGGATCCACAACTGGCTAAAATGCTGATTGTCAGTCCAAATTCCAATTGCTCCAATGAAATTCTATCTATATCTGCTATGCTCTAAGTACCAAATTGCTTTGTCCGGCCAAAAGGAGGAAACAAAGCTGCAGGTGAAGCCATTGCTCGTTTTAGTCATGTTGATGGGGATCATCTCACACTACTCAATATATACCACGCGTACAAGCAGAATGAGGAGGATCCAAAATGGTGGTATGAGAATTTCATCGGCGACAAAGCACTTAAAGCTGCAGAAAATGTGAGATAGCAACTATCTCGAATCATGATCAGGTACTGCCTTAAAATATGCAGCACAGATTTCCACAGCCATGAATATTCTGTTAATATCAGAAAAGCCATATCGGCTGGCTATTTCATGCAGGTGGCTCACTTGGAGCTCAGTGGGCTCTACTTGACTGTAAAAGACAATCAAAAAGTTCACTTGCACCCTTCGAATTTCCTGGACCGTATAACAGAATGGGTCATGTATGGTGAACACGTAGTAACTAGCAGGAATTTCATATGCATAATAAATCCTATCGATGGAGATTAGCTAATTGACATTGCACCACATTATTATGATCTCACATGCTTTCCCGATTGCGGGGCAAAGCGTGTTCTCAAGAGACTACAACAGAAGCAGGAAGAAGGAGAGGTGAGAGAGGAAAATAAAGTAAGTATGGCAGGTGATAGACAATGTTTTAAAAATCGGTCCAGTCAATGAATCGGAGGGGGAGGGTGTAACATCCCGCGTCTGGGCTGGTCCAATAACTTTTGACCTTTAAACCACAGACTCAAAATGCTTAAGCCAAGTTATTTAGTAGTCCAAACGTAGTATGTTATATACCATTTCTTTTCTTTTGTTCCCACCGATGTGGGATATCACATTCACCCCTCCTTTAGGCATTTGCGTCCTCGCAAAGCCCAATTCATAGCCGGACTGTCTACTCGGTTGTGTTGGATTTTAGAGGTGGCTCGTACAGCTCTAGAGGTGGCTCCCGTCCTTAAGTCGACGTAGCACTTAGCCCCGCACAGCACTTAGTTCCTTCACTTCCTTGCGTAGTCCGGCCCAAATACCATAGGCCCAGTCTCACCCCGTGCAGAGACCACACGAGGTTCGCTCTGATACCATTTGTAACATCCCGCGTCTGGGCTGGTCCAATAACTTTTGAGCTTTAAACCACAGACTCAAAATGCTTAAGCCAAGTTATTTAGTAGCCCAAACGTAGTATGTTATATACCATTTCTTTTCTTTTGTTCCCACCGATGTGGGATATCACAGAGGGGTTCAAGGTCGGACCGGTCGGACCGGAGTTTAATGATTTTTCTTTTTTTTCAATTTAATTTAATGTATAATATAAAACAAATACTAGATATACACCACCCTGTTGAATTAATCAACTCATTAATTGTTTAAATATATTCAACTATACAGATTAATGAATTTATTATATTCAAATTCACAAGTTAATGAATTTATTATATTTGGTAAAAATTTTATGAAATATTCTGTGTTTATAACAATTAAATTAACAAAGAAAATGGCATTACAAGTATAAAAAATACAATGACTATAACATTTACCATTGAAGTATGTTATTATATTTTTAAATATTTTACATTACAATCTTGAACATTCTACATTATTAAATCATATTTGTTGCTTGTTTTCACATTCTCTACTTTTTTAATATTTTCAAGACTTAATTTTCAATGTAAATTTCAAATTTATTTTTAATACCAAATAATACAATTAACTTTGTATATAGGGCAGTTCAAGTTAATGTAATTTTTTAAAATAAAAAATTTCTTTTGCCCTATTTTTTAAGGTAGGTTCGCATATCAAATGATTTTCAAATTTCAATTTGATTATCTTACTATTAGTTTAGATCTATTTAGTTTTTAAATTTTTTAGTTTTTTACGATTTTTGTTACAACATCCTATGAGAGGTAATTTCTAACCATTTTATACCAATCAAGAATTTCTTAAAAGAGCCTAAACTTTATTTAAAATCGGTTCTCAGGTTTTAACTTTAGATGTATTCTCTCCAAAAGAAATTTTATTTATGACGTATCGGACTATTGAGCAAGTAAATTTGACTTTATACAATAGTCTTAAAATAAAACTAACAAATAAATCTATTTGCTTATTAGTTTTAAATTTAATCAATTCTATTTAATCTACACATTTTCTTTTAGTATGTCAAGAAAAAGTGGACGTGTGATGTTATAATAATTGGAATTAATATATTGCATAGAAAAATAAGATTTTAATAATCAGAATTGATTTTTAATTTTTTTAATAAATAAAATAACTTTCGATCCACTTACTATTAAGATGTCAACGTTATTATTATTGAATAATGATTATCCATAATTAAAACATTTACACAAATGCCTTACAAAAATACCAATTTAAACTTTTAATTAGGAGAATGTCTTAGGCATATAAATGAATAATTAAATAATTTAGATAAAAGGACTAATCTTAAAATTAGAGATTTTGGTTTAAGTAAATCTAAGATTTCTTTAACATAATGAATTTGGATACAAAGATAAAAAAGGTAAGAATTAATTAATTTCATTAAACATGATTACTAAAAAAAAGAAACTAAAAAAAGTAAGAATAAATTAAATTCAATAATGTGATTAATGAAAATAAAGAAACTAAAAAAGTAAGAATGAGTTAATTTGATCAAAAGGAAATAAAGAAACTAAAAATGTGATAATCAATTAATTTATTAAAATGATTAAAGGAAAACTAAAGAAAGAATAAATAAAATATTTGCAACATAACAAGCAACAACTTGGACGTTGGCTTGATGGTTTCAATGTTGGAAGCCTTGGTATGAGGTCTCAATGTTGGCTTGATGGTTTCAATTTGATTATCTTACTATTAGTTTAGATCTATTTATTTTTTATTTTTTTTAATTTTTTACGTTTTATGGTACAATATCTAATGGGAGATAATTTCTATCAAATTTGTATCAATCAATAATTTGATTTAAAATTTCTTAAAAGAGCCTAAACTTTGTTAAGAATCGATTCCCAATTTAGAATCAATTCCCAGACTTTAACTTTAGACGTATTCTTTCCAAAGAAATTTTATTTTTGACATATCGGACTATTGAGTGAGTCAATTTGACTTTATACAGTATTATCAAAGATAAAGTAACAAGTATATCTATTTATTTATTAGTTCTTAATTTAACTCAGTTCAAATGGAAGATACAAGCCATGAAGTTTGTGACTGACTTTCTAGTGTTACCTAGGGGTGTTCATGGACCGGGTACCCGGTCCATAGACAAAAAATGTGAACCAAACCGGTCTTTGCGGTTCGGTAAAAATTCGAACCGCAAACCAGTCCACATGTAGCGGGTACCCGGCCTTCCGGTTACCCACAAAACCGGTTCGGATAGGGTGGGTACCCAACCCGATCCATAATAATATACCTATATTTTTAAAAAAATAAACACAAAAAATTACAAAATATTATAAATCACTAATAATACAAACATTAATATCTTAAAGTTAAATTACATCCAAAACCTTAATCTTCAAAAAAACAAAAATTAAATAAATAAGAAAACAATCACTTAGTCTTTCAAATTTCATCTTTTCATTTCAATCAACATAAAAATATAAATATTCAACAAATAACCAAAAACTATATAAACAAGAAAATAATCACTTAGTCTTTCAAACTTCATCTTCTCATTTCAATCAATGTAAAAACATAAATATTCAACAAATAGTCAAATAAACACCCAAACTAACATGTGAAATTACATAAGTAACATGTGAAATTACATAACTACCCCCATTTCGGTTCGGTTCGGTTACCCGCCGGTTCGCAAAAATGTGAACCGCGAACCGACCCGGTTAAAATATAACTCGCCCCGCCACAAAAAACCGATTCGGTTACCCTTTTTTTGGTTCGGGGCGGATCGGTTTTTCCGGTTTTTCAGTTTTTCGGGTTTTTTTGAACAGCCCTAGTGTTACCAGTAGAAGGGGGTGAATTGGTGCTAGGGATGCGTGGCTTTGTACCCTAGGGGAAGTCAAATGGAATCTCAAGGAACTCAAGATGGAGTTTGTGTAGGGGAATAGGAGAGTGATATTGATAGGGCTCTAAGCAGGGTCCAGTATAGATCCTGCAATAGAAAAAGATGCAGCAATTGCTGTAGAAACTAGAAGGAATGGAGTCGCTCACCTGTGCATGCTACAGGTACATAATGGACCATCCTTATTGGGTGAGAAGGACCAGCAAATTAGCTCATGAAAACCTAGAAACTATTATCCTTAATTAATTCCTATGAAGATTTATTTCAAGAACCTACAGAATTACCACCTAATAGGAGCCTATGATCATAGAATCCTTTTGAAAGAAAGGAGCACAACCTAGTCAATCTTAGGGCCTTACAAATATTCTCACCTTGTCAGAAGGAAGGAAATGTAAAGATTGGTGAGAGAAATCTTACAAAGGAGGGATAATTAGGCCTAGCAACAGCCACTTCTCTTCACCTGTGCAGTGTTAGTAATAAAAAAAGATGGGACCTAGAGGATGTGTATTGACTATAGGGAGTTGAACATCTAACACTATCAAGGACAAGTTCTCTATTCCACTAATAGAGGAATTGTTGGATGAATTAGGAGGAGCAGTCTACTTTTCTAAGTTGGATTTGAGGTATGGCTACCATCAAATCTAAATAGATCCTGGGGATATACATAAGACTGCTTTCAGGACTCATGATGGGTATTTTGAGTTTGTGATAATGCCCTTTGGGCTTACCAATGCATTTTCTACATTTCAAAACTTGATTAATGACTTGTTTAGATCTTACTTGAGGAAGTTTTTATTAGTTTTCTTTGATGATATTCTCATCTATAGTAAGGATTGGGAAGGGCATTTGCAACATCTCAAGATCATTTTTAAGGTACTTAGTGCATATCAGCTCAAGGTAAAGAAGAGCAAGTGTATTTTTTTTTTTTTGCCAATCGTCAATTGTATTCTAATATATTAATAACCTATTCTATTGGGGGGGGGGGGGGGAGACCCAACTAGGCCTAGAGAAACCGATAGAAACTGAACCACCATTAGACCAAACGTTATGCACCTATTTGAATTTTTTATAGAAGGCAAAATTTGAACTCCTGACCTCTCACCCCACTTAGCCTTTAAAGGCTTTGTAGTGGCCAACCCAACCAAGTTGGGTTGATTAGAGCAAGTGTGTTTTTGCTTCACAGTAAATTGAGTATCTAGAACATCTCATTACAGCTCAAGGGATTAGTGTAGACCCTGCTAAGATTGTAGCTATTCAGCACTAGCCTTAACCCAAAAATGTGAAGTAGCTGAGGGGTTTTTTGGGGTTGATTGGATACTACAGGAAATTCATCAAACAGTATGGTCGGGTGGCTAGACCTCTAACTGAATTAGTGAAGAAAAATGCATTTGTGTGGACTAACAAGGCTATAGAGGCTTTCAACCAGTTGAAAACAATCATGACTTCAGCTCCAGCGCTAGCCCTTCCTGATTTTTCAAAGAGTTTTGTTGTTAAATCTGATGCTTCGGGGAGTGGTATTGAAGATGCACTACTGCAAGAAGACAAACCAGTGGCCTTCTTCAGTAAAGCTTAAAGTGATAAACATTTAGTACTTTCAGTATATGAGAAAGAGATGATGGTTATTATCAATGCAGTGCAGAAATGGAGGCCATACCTACTAGGAAGGCATTTTATAATAAAGACAGATCATCAGAACCTTAAGTACTTGATGGAGTATAGGGTTTCCACTCCAGCACAACAAAGATGGATTGCTAAACTAGTGGGTTACGATTATGAAATGTAGTACAGAAGGGGGTAGAGAAAACTGTTGCAGATGCCCTTTCTAGACAACGACCCGTAAAAGCTTCACTCAAGGCTTTATCACTAGTCACCACTGATCTCATGAAAGAGATTAAAGACAGTGTCCAACAAGATCCCAAACTTTCAAAGGTGATTTATCAACTAACAATAGAAAATGGCAACAACTTTAAGTCCTATGCATGGACCCAAAATCAACTACGGAAAAAGAGGAGATTGGCGGTAGGTTCTGAGTCATCACTCAAGAGTAAATCATTCACATGTGGCATAGTAGCCCCATGGGAGAACATTTAGGGATTTATGCTACCTATAAGAGGCTTAAAAGCATATTTTACTAGAAGCACATGTATAAAGAAGTAGCCATGGTGATAGCTGCTTGTGACACCTGTCAAAGAAACAAGGTGGAGAATGTAGCTTCCCCATGACTCTTGCAACCATTGCCAATACCGGAACAAGTATGGAAAGACACCTTTATGGACTTCATAGAAAGCCTACTAGTTTCAAAAGGGAAATCGGTGATTCTCGTGGCGGTGGATAGATTGAGCAAATATGCCTGCCATTATCCTATCCCTACACTGCAGCAACAGTAGCACAGTCTTTCTTATATTATGTTCACAAACTTCATGGCATGCCTCAATCAATAGTCAGTGATCGAGACCCCATTTTTGTCTATCAATTTTGGCAGGAACTTTTCAAACTCCAAGAAGTGACTCTCAATATGTCGTTTTCTTATCATCCTCAAAGTGATGAACAAACTGAAGTAGTTAATAGGAGTTTAGAGACCTATTTGAGATGTATGACAGGTGACTTCCCCAAAATTGGCTCTCACGGCTACCTTTGGTTGAATACTAGTACATACACTAGTCATCACACAGCTGTGAACACTACTCCTTATTAGGTAGTATATGGATAGCCTCTTCCTGATTATGCACCCTACATGCCTGGTATGATTTCAGTAGATGCAGTAGATAGGAATCTAACTGCTAGAGCTACAGCAGTGCACCTCCTCAAGCACAACTTACATAGAGCACAGAACAGAATGAAATAGCAAGCAGATCGAAGCAAAACTATAAGGGAGTTTCAAGTGGGAGATTTGGTGTATGTGAAACTTCAACCCTACAGGTAGCACTCTCTCAAGTCCCACCATTGTTAGAAGTTATCCGCAAGATACTTTGGCCCTTTCCCTGTAACTACTCACATAGGCCCTGTTGCATACCAACTCCAGTTACCACCACACTCAAAAATTCATTCTACTTTCCATGTTTCCTTGTTAAAGAAAAAGGTGGGAACAGCTCCTGTTTCTAGTCAGTTCCCACAAGGAGTAAACTCGGAAGGCTAGATGATTTTGGAACCCTTAGCAATCCTAGAAGAAGAATAGTCAAAAGGGGTAACACAGGTGCTTGTGCAGTGGAGCAACTCATTTCTGGAAGATGCAGCTTGGGAGTTTTGGCAAGATATCCATAACAGGTTCCCAAAACTGAGTCCTTGAGGACAAGGACTCTCTTGGAGGGAGGGCATTTGATAGAGAATTAAAAGGGGCAGTAGAGCCAGTATACGGAAGCAAGCCAATGAGAGGAACAGATTAGCTCAAGCAGCTCAAGAATTAGCTGAGGCAAATCAAAGCAGTAGTTTAGAAGTTAGTTAGTTAGTTACCAATTTAGGAGGGAAAGTTAGTTAGTGGTAATACGGAATAAAAGGATGAAAAGACTGGAAAGATGTGAATGATTGCATAGTCAATTTCTCTTGTAACTTTCTTTCATTCTCTCTCATTTGTATCATCTTTATTGCTCAATACAATTCATTCATCTTTCTTTTCAATTTCTGTCTACGAAGGTGTTATGCTTTTATTCATTTTCCAGATAGATTTTGTGAGACAAAGTCCCCCCAACTGCATCAGTGCAGTACCAAGCTAATCATACTTGTTCTTCCCTTCATTTAGATGGAGGACATGTTTTACATGTTTGATAAATTCTTAGACATCATCAATGGTTGGTTTTTCCAATTTTCTTCCGTGGTTTAAATGGAGGAATCCTTGAGGAATACTTGAATTGTAAACATGATTCAACAACAATAGAACATACGAACTTAAAAGGATTATTTAGCAGAAATCAATCGATAGATTTCCCAATTTGTATGGTACGAGAAAATTTAGGAAATCCATATTCCTCTAGGAATTGAACGATAAATGTTCATTCTCAACAGGCCTTCGGATTGGGGAGTTTCCCATTTCGTTTCTCTTTCTTATTTGTTTGAGTTTCCAAAAGTAAAATGAACTTTTGTTAGTTTAATGAAACTTGCAACGATATAAAACAAAAGTACGTAACTTAATAATTTCGGTCTACATAAGAACTAAAGTGTACATCTCGTGCCAAAACAAGGATGAGAATTTGAGAAACTAAATCCTGATTCAAATTCCAATTAGCTTCTTATGTCTTCGTAGTAGTAAATCCAGTGGTATTTCACAACGAAGTTTAGAATTCTTCTTATAAGTTGGTTGTCCTATTCAATGAACCATTGCCCCTAACTTGTTTACAAAAATTTCATTAAGGCATTGCTTTATTAAACCTGTTTATCGTAGCATTAAATGGACAGGAAAAGGAAGCTCATCTTGTTTGACTCCATGGATGAGTCATCTGGCACAGCCAAGATTGCGAAAGCTAATGGAAGCATGATCAACAGATGGAATGCGGCCCTATTCGCAAAGGTACCATGAGATTCTTGAGAAGAGCAAAACTCTCCCAGTTTGGCAGCGTAGGAGCTCTTAAAACAAGTTGCTGAGTTTACCAAATCCTAATCTTGTTAGGAGAAAGTGGAAGTGGTAAAACAACTCAGATTCCTCAATTTGTACTTCAAGCTGCTAAGTTTACCGAGACCTCAATTAATAATCAGAGCAAGTACATGATTGCATGCACTCAGCCTTGAAGGGTAGCTGCAATATCTGTTGTTCAACGAGTTGCTCAAGAGATGGATGTGAAAATTGGCAAGGAAGTTGGTTATACAGTTCGTTTCAAGGACCATAGTTGCAGAAAAACCGTTTTGAAGTATTTAACTGATGGTATGCTCTTAAAAAAAAGCAATTATTGATCCCTTGTTTGAAAGATATAAAGTGATAATTCATGATAAAGCTCATGAACAAACAATTGCAACTAATGTCCTGTTTGGGATTCAAAAGGAAGTGCTCAAAAAGCGAACTGATTTGAAGCTGGTGGTTACGAGTACCACACTTCAGGCTGAAAAGTTCCAGGAATATTTTTGTGGTGCCCCGATTGTTAATGTTCCCGGAAGACTTCATCAGTAGAGATACTATACACATTGGAGCCTGTGAAGGATTACATTGAGGTGACTATTTAAACTGTTGTGCTGATACATGTGTTTCAACCTCCTGGTGACATACTTGTTTTCTTGACTGGTGAAGAAGAGATTGAGAATGCATGTCGTAAGATAAATGAGAATATTCGTAAATATGGAGATAAGGTTGGACCTGTGAAATCTTGCCTTTGTACTCTACACTTCCTCCATCAATGCAGCAAAAGATTTTTGAAACTGCACCGGATCCATTGAAGGAAGGAGGTCCTCCTAGAAGGAAGATTATTGATTCAACCAACATTGCTGAAACTTCTTTGACCATAGATGGCATTGTTTATGTCTTGGACCCAGGTTTTTTAGAGCAAAAAGTATATAATCCGCAAGAGCGTTTGGAGTCTTTGCTTGTTTCTCCAATATCAAAGGCAAGTGCAAATCAACGAGCTGGACAAGCTGGAAGAACACAACAAGGATATTGTTATAGGCTTTATACCGAGAAAGGTTTCCAGAATGACCTTCAGGAAGAGACTTATCCAGAAGTATTGAGATCAAATCTAGCAAATAATGTTCTTACTTTGACGAAATTTGGGATGAAGAACTTGGTCCAATTTGATTTCAAGGATTCTCCAACTCCAGAGGCATTATGAAGGGCATTGGAAGAATTGTATTACTTGGGTGCCTTGGATGAAGACGGGAACATGACAGAATTAGGCATGGATCCACAATTGGCTAAAATGCTGATTGTCAGTCCAAATTTCAATTGTTCAAAAGAAATTCTATCTATATCTGCTATGCTTTTAGTACCAAATTGCTTTGTCCAGCCAAAAGGGGCAATAAAAGCTGCAGATGAAGCCATTGGTCGTTTTAGTCAATATATACCACACGTGCAAGCAGAATGAGGAGGATCCAAAATGGTGTTATGAGAATTTCATCATCTACAAAGCACTTAAAGTTGTAGAAAATGTGAGACTGCAACTATCTCGGATCATGATCCGGTACAGCCTTGTCGCACCCCATTTTCGAAAGACGGAAAAAAAGAGATTAGTGTGGAAAAAGAGTGAAGGTTTTGTAAAAGTAGTTTTTGAAAAATGCTTCATTTTGAAAACAAAAAGAAAAGAAAAGGGCCTAAAATGAGACTATGAAAATGCGATGGCTTTGGGCCCAAAAAAATAGAATCTAAAAAAGGTTTTTATGAAAACGGGACTCGCCACTTGGTATTGAGTTTTGGTGTATCAAGTCACTAAAAAATATTTTATTATAAAAGGTAAGAAAATCGAGAATGATTTATTTAGAAATGATTTTGAGAAAAATGTAAGAAAAACAAGTAAACCCTTTTTGAGACAACTCCAAGTCTTTGAAAACAAGAGAAAAAGGTTCGGGAGTCACAATTGAAGAAAGGGAAGACAAAGGCTCGTGCTTAAGGCATCCTTGCAACCTAGC
Source organism: Mitragyna speciosa (assembly GCA_024721245.1). Lineage (NCBI taxonomy): Eukaryota > Viridiplantae > Streptophyta > Magnoliopsida > Gentianales > Rubiaceae > Mitragyna > Mitragyna speciosa. The sequence continues at coordinate 23,976 of JAMWEH010000470.1, forward strand.
CGATACTAGTTGTGAGGTTTAGTCGAGATTTTCCTAATATAACCTTAAAACTTATCACATTTGAATGTATCTATATGAATGCAAAATCCTAAACCTATAAAGGGATATCGAACGGGGCAAAATGTCCCTTCGAGATTTAATTAAAATTAACGCATTAATTGCGTAACCCAAAATGAAACCTCAAAGGAGTCACGAGCTATGCAAAGACGAAATGCAAAAGTGAAAAAATAAAAATGTAAATGTAGATAAAAGTGATCAAAGAAAGGGTATGCAATATAACGGGTATGGGGACTAATAAACTCGTGACTGGCTGTTCCTACCCACAGAGGGGAGAATGGCATGTTAAGCCACCATTCCCCACGTAAGTGGACGACTATTTCTAGTCGAATCACACAAATGACCTACAATTTTATGTGAAATATAACTTAAATGTCATGCACTGAATATATGTAAAAATAGATAATAAAAATAATAATACATAAAAACATGCAAAATAGAAAAGGTCTTAAAAAAAAGAAAATTTGTGTAAAATGATATGAAATGCACACGAGGAGTCATCAAACACTAAAATAACCTAAGGGTCTAGCGTTGGACTAACCCATTTTTTAGAAATTCTCCGCTAGCGTTGGACTAGCAAAGAAACCAAAATTAACCACAACTAGTGTTGCATTAGTGTGGTGAAGATACACATATATCATAACAAAATAAGTAAATAAATGAATAAAAATATAAATTAAAGCAATAATCACACAGAATCAGATAATAGCACATAGGAGCACATAACACATAAGCATAATATTCTGGATGCAAAATCCTAAGGAAAGCGAGTAAAAGCACATAAGCACATAGCACACAAAAACCCTAACTATTACACCGAAGATGCCAAATTACGATCTAGAAGGAGAAAAATGTAAGAAAATAACCTATCTAACCTATCTATTGCATTTTTTTTAATCTAAAATACAAAAATAATTAAAGAAATAAAACATAACCTATCCATTACATTAACTATCTAAGATACAAATTTTGTTAAATAAAATATTAACTATCTATTACATTTCTTTGAATAATTAAAATTAAATTCAAATAAAAAACATGACATAAATAAATGGTCACACATAACTAGAAATAATAACCACAAAAAAATACATAAAAAGAACAGGTAGAAAAAAAATACATAGGAGCACAAAAAGAGACATTCAAAGGATAATAGAAATATCTCTCATTTGAAAAACCAGTATACAAACTAACAACATGAACAAACGTATTAAGGTACCACTATTTTGGATAAACAAATCATAAAGTGAATAATGCAATATTAATCACTATAATCCAGGGATACAATACAAGGGAATTATAATAACAACAACAAACAAAAAGTTAAAAAGCACTAACTAAACATTTAAAAATATATATATATTTAGTTTAAATGAAGAAAATAGAATGACACGGAATTAAACTTTTAACACATAAATAAAAAAACACCAAAATAATATAAAGAGGTACAAAGAAACTAATTTAAGCATTAATTAAATAAAAAATCAAATTTGGGCATTGATTTAAAATGTAAAAACACAACAAGGCATAATTGAAAGTTTTGAGGACTTAATTATAAAAAAGTTTTTGGTTTAAAAAAATGAAAACTTTTAGCAACATTCTAAGCAAAATGTAATTTATAGCAAATTAAAGAGTAAAATTACAAATTTGAAACAATATTTAGGGTAATAATATAATTTACAACAAATTAAAATGTTAAAATATAATTTCCAACAAAGCATAAGGGCAAACATTTAATTTCCAGCAAGTTCTAAGGACAAAAAAGAATTTCCAGCAATCAAAAGTACAAAAAATCATAATTTCCAGCAATGCATAGGAGCAAAAATGCAATTTCCAGCAACTTAAAAGGGACTAAATTATAATTCCAGCAACATTCAAGGGCAAAAATTGCAAATTCAGCAAGCTTAAAGGACTAATTTGCAAATTCCAGCAACATTCAAGGTCAAAAATGTAATTACAGCAAGCTTAGGGGGCAAAAATGTAAATTCCAGCTATATTGGAGGGTAAAAATGTAATTCCAGCAAACTTGGGAAGTGAAAATGCAATTTCTAGAAATATTGGAGGGTAAAAATGTAATTCCAGCAAATTTGGAGAGCAAAAATGCAATTCCAAAAGCATTTGGGGTCAAATTGAGATTATTTAAAAGCATAGAGACCAAGATGCAATCAAATAGGGCCTATTTGAAAAGAATATAAAACATGGGGGTCAATCTGTAAAAATCAAAAACTTTAATGCAAAAATTATGAAGGTATAGGGCCATAATAACATTAATGAAAGTTTAAGGGCTAAAAAAATACAAATTATCATTAAAATAAATTACAAAAACTAGCATATCAAAACGACGTAGTTTTGAAACTACATCAAAACGACGTAATTTTACTAAAACTCGCTTTTTCTTTTCTTTTTTTTTAGTTGTCTTCAACCTTGGAAAGAAAATTGGTGGCCGTCCATGGAGTTGACCGGTGATTCACCGGGAAATTTTCGGTGGTCCAATTAAGCTCAAACTTTCACCTCCTCCTTTTTCGCGTAGAATCCATTTTCGAGCTCGGTTTTGCCAAAAAGTGACCGAAAACAGGTCAAACGATCGAAAAACAATCGAGTGTATTTTCTACAACCCACCTTTAAAATCTCAACAAAACTCCACAAAAACCATATGAATATATTCCTAATAACTTCTAGAGTGTGAATATGTCAAGAAAAACAGCACTAAAATGTGAAATAAATTACTTATTCATAAACTGATTTCTATGTTCTTTGGAGCATTTTTACAAACATCTAATGAGCACAGATAAAAGTAGTCCATATGTAGGTGATTTGCACGTGTTTAAAACCCAAATCTCAACCAAACACAGACGCAACAATAATTCCACATGCAGTGGTAAAGATGACGTAATGAACATGCAGAAATAAAGAAAAACTTACCCAAATTTCAAGGATGAAATGGTAATGGTGGTGGTGATGTTCTTTTGGCCAAAACTTTGGCTTTAATCTCTGAGGTTGCTTTATCTCCTTGTGCGTGTGTGTGTACTAAGAGTGTTTGTACTGTGTGGGAGTATGTGGTCTATGTTGTGTTTGTGTGTGTTTGTTAATGCATGGTGCGGATGGAACGAGTGTGGTGCAGTGAGGTTGTGGATAGTGATTTAGTGTGTGTTTTGTGAGTGGAGTGTGTGAGATCATGGGGTGTGTGTGTGTGTGGTCTATGAAAGAAAGCCAAGGGGAAATGGGAGGGAAAAAGTGGTGTGAAGGTAATGCGAATGAAAATGTGCGAGTCTTGTCATGTGGGTGCTTTGGTGAGTGTTTATGTGTGCAGGTGTTAGTCTGGGTGATGTGTGAGTTCTGCCAGCTATGAGAGTGCAAGGATGAGGGAGTGAATTGTGAAAGAGTGCAAGTGTGTGTTTGGTGTGTGCAGTTGTGTGGGCCGTGAGTTTTCAGGGAGAGTTGTGTGTGCGTGCCAAGGGAAAGGGAAAAATAATGGAAGCTTGGAGGGTGGAAGAATAATGGAGTTGAAGTGATGATGATGAGTGAAGAAAGATTCAGAAACTAATCCCTTAAAATCTGGTTTTAGATGGGTGATGGAATGGTCATTGATGATGGCAATGGCTTTGCAGGTGTATTTGGTTTTGTTGCTATAACTGCTGCTGCGCGCAGCAGCTGTATTAGCAGCAATTTTGCTCTCTCTTCTTTTTTTTTTTTTGGTGTGAAAATTTTAAATAAATAGAAAATAGTATTAAAAATCATGAAATTTTTTATGAAAAATCTATAAACTCATAAGATGTGTATATAAAAGATTTTACTTAAAAATTCTAACAATAAGGGCACATTTGAATATGCACCTTATATGACAAAAATTATGAAAAGACACCAAAATACTAAATGACCTTTAAAAATCACAAAATTTTTACACAAAATGCATTATCACAGAAAATACATGTATTAAAATTTTTGTTCCAAAATGCTAACATTAACGCATCTTGGGAAACGTGTTTTTAATAGACAAAAAGCCAAAAAATTAAATAAATGCCAAATGCATTCTAAAATTCATCAAAATTTTACAGAAAATCTATAAGCATATAAAATGCACATATAAATTTTTTTTAAACAAAAATTCTAATAAAAAAGGCACATTGGAAAATGTGCTATTAATTTTTTAAAAAAATTCCAAATAAAAACTAAATGACTCCGACAAATCATTAAAATTGTAAATATGATAAAAATAAAAAATATAGAAACATGAACTTAGAAATTAAAATAAAGTAAAAAGGTATTTATCCATTAAGATTACTATTTTGCCCATGATATGACTAGTTAGTTGTAATCTACACAAAAACTACAATTGACCCTTCGAAAAACAAATGTACCCCCCAAATGAAATAGAAAAACAATTTCGCAAAGGGTGTGTCAAAATTTGATGTTTACAACTTGCCCCTCTCTGTCAAAAATCTCGCAAAAATTTCAAACAAAGACATAGGCAACACCAAATTTTGACTCACCTAAATGTTAAAATAAATGCAAATAAGAAATAAAAAAAAACACATGAATAGCCAGAGAATGTGATGAAAAGTAAACAGATATCATATGAACATGTAAAAAGATGAGATCGAATTCTCTGGGAGCTGCCTACGTATCCCAGTAAAGCGAATTAGATCAAACGTAGTTCAGGATGATGAAAAATAATCATATAAAATCTACAACTGAAAACTATATGAACAACCATATAAAGATGATCGTGGCAACAACCAATGCTTTAAAATTGAAGAACGCTTTTTTTTTTTTCCTTTTTCTTCTTCTCTTTTTTTTGTTTTTTTTTTGGTTTTTTTTTTTATAAAAAGAATAAACAAAAAAGTACATAGAACAATAAGATGATTGAGGCTTAAGATGACAAATGAAAAACATAAATGCTGAATTGAAAAATAAACATGCATCTAAAATAAAATAATCAATAATGTTGCGAATAAGATTACCAATAATTGAGACAAAATGCAATGTCTAACGCATGAATCAGAACTACTTAAAACAAACATGTGCAAACCACTGCGCAAACGCTAGATTAATGCATATTTGACAAGCAAAACATGATGACATGGTCTAAACTGCTAAATAAAATAAATGCTATGATCCTCGACTACCAGGATAAAATAAAGTGCAAAGTCTGGGCTGCCAAAATAAAATGAATAGAAAGTAAGTCTAGGCTGCTGGACAAAATAAACACAATGATCCTGGGCTACTAGGATAAAATAAAATGTAGAGTTGGGTTGTCAACTTGAAATGTAAATAAATAGATGCCGACCAGGCTGTTGGACGGATGCATGACCTTGGACTGCCAAGGTTGATGAACGCAATGCAAAGTCTTTGCTGCTAGCCTTGAAAATGTAAATAACAAATACCGACCAGGCTGCTAGTCAAATGCATGACCTTAGGTTGCCAAGGTTGATGAATGCAATGCAAAGGTTTGGGCTGTCAGATTTAAAAGTGTAACTAATCAAAAATAAATGCAAGAAAGATTTTAAGATAGAACAAAACAAATGTTGAACATAGGATCCAATTCAATTCAAAAATCAAAATTTTTCTCTTTTTCCTCTCTCTCTCTCTCTCTCTCTCTCTCTCTCTTTTTGAGAAACATGAGAATAAATGGACTAATACAATGACTAAAGCATGATGACATAAGAAGAAGCAAAATGCTAAAATAAGATGACAGAGCATGCAATTGGAATGACATGGTATCTAATGCTACAAACATAATTAATGAAAATTAAAATGAAGTGGTATCCAATGCAATAGATTGAGTCTACTGCAAACTGCAAATAAAAAGGGTGAAATCAAAACACAATATGCAAACTACTAGGCACACTAAAACAACATGTAATATGCTGGACATATGTTAAATAATTACTAGAAAAAGTAAAACTTGCAAATGGAGTGCAGATAGACAAATAAATGCATGAATGTATGAATGGAAATGTGGAGTTTGGGTTGCTAGACTAAAATAAACAGAAAATAAAACTCAATGAACGAGTTGAAACTAAACAAAAATTAAAATCTAATGGACAAGTTAAATTTGAGCAAAAATTAAAACACAATGGATAAGTTGGACTAGAACATAAATTAAAACCCACCGGACGAGTTAGACTTGAACAAAAATTAAAACGCAACAGACGAGTTGGACTAGAATAGAAATTAAAACCCAACGGACAAATTGGAATTAACTAAAAATAAAAATAAGTGAATTTAAAGTGTGGCCCCCAGTGCCTATGGATTGGATCTTCTGCCGAAAACTATAATTAAAATGACTGAATTTAAAGTACGGCTTCCAATACTATGGATTGGAACATTTGGAAATTGAATTTAAAATGCGGTTTCTAATGCTATGGATTGGAACTACTGAAAACTGGAATTGAAATGACTGAATTTAAAATGCGGTTTCTAATGCTATGGATTCAAACTACCGAAAACTGGAATTGAAATGACTGAATTTCAAACGCGATTTCCTATGCTATGGATTGGAACTACCGAAAACTAGAATTGAAATGACTGAATTTAAAACATAATTTTGAATGCTATGGATTGGAACTATCAAAAATTGGAATTGGAATGACTGAATTTAAAATACGATTCCCAATGCAATGGTTTGGAACTACCGAAAACTGAAATCCAAATAACGGAATTTAAATCGCGATTTCCAATGCTATGGATTGGAACTACCGGATACTGAAATTGGAATGACTGAATTTAAAATGAGGTTTTCAATGTTATAGATTAGAACTACTGAAAACTGGAATTGAAATTACTGAATTTAAAATGCGGTTTCCAATATTATGGATTGGAACTACCGGAAACTGGAATTGAAATTACTGAATTTAAAACGCGACATGTGAGTTGCTAGAGAAATCATACAACATGTAATATGCTAACAAGTGCTAGATAAATGCAGATTTAGAAAAGGTAAACATGACGATGAGATCTAGACTGTTGGACAAATGCATAAATGCATGATCCTAATTCACTAGGCTTAATGAAAATGCAACGTCTATCTACCAAATTTGGAAAAATTAACATGACATGCATCAACCCTAGGCTATCAAAGTGAATGAAAATGCAGAGTTCAAGTCATCAGACTTGGAAAAATAGACATGAAAGATGTTCAATTTGCTAGACAAATGCATGATTCTAGTTTGCCAAGATGGATAAAATGCGGAGTGACGAAAAAACCTCTTATCCACTATTTCTCTCTTTTTTGTTTTGTGTTTTTTTTTTTGTTTTTTGTTTTTTTTTTTTTGAAAGAAGAAAGCAAAAGGATTTTTTTTTGTGATAGGACTCTATGACGACAAAAATTTGAAAAAATTGAGTAATAAAATGAATTGCCACATGATAAAAAAGTTTGCGGCAAAAATTTATGTCACCTTCCTCATGATTAACCAATTTTCTTCAGAAATTCTTACAACGAATGAGAATGCTTGTGCATGCCATTACAAGTGTTAAAGCAAATACGACATCCAAATTAATTTGAAATCAATCATTTTCATTTCATTTTTTTTTTACAAATTTGCCCAATATGTCAAATCAATTTAAAATCAATCGAATCAAGATTTGGACAAGTATAAACCCTTGAAAAATCAATTTGAAATTTATTTTTTCCCAAAACATTTGCCCCAGTATGAAGTATCAAATCAATTTGAAATCAATCCAATTAAGATTTTGGACTAGTATAAACCATAGAAATATTAATTTGAAATTCATTTTTTCAAAAAAAATTTGCCCTAGCATAAACATTATCAGCTATACATTTTGCCTCAATTCTCAACCTTTGATAAGGCACAAAGTAATGACAACGTGATTCCACCTGCAAAAAGAAAACAACTATTGATCAAAACAATGCCACTACTGTGCAGTCTATTGATTCTATCAGTTCATATAAACAAGAAATTGCTCCCCTGAATCATTGCTATAGCTTCTCACCGTCCATTCATCTAGCTTCGAGATTCCATGGAATTTGATTCACAATTTTGACCATACCCTCCTAAAAGTCCTTTAGCTCATTCTGTACATTTTCACTTTCTTGTAAACTTTTGATTGTCTTTGCTTTTGTTTCAAATTCAATGAAAACAACAACGATCACTTTGAAAACAACTTGTTGAGAAGAAAATTTTACATGTACTATCTTGAAAACTTTATATACAATGAATGCCATCCTAAGAAAATGCATGAAAATTTAATTTAGAATTCAATAAGTAACCCTTTACAATCAAACAAAATACACACATTTTTTTTTACAACCATTTTGAAGTGAGAGGACTGAAAAATCTGCCTTTTGATCCTTTGGATGTCATTCATCTTGAATTCTAATATTGCCACGGAATAATCAATACGAAAAAGAAATCTCAAATAACTATGGTCACTGGCTTCCCAAAAGAATGCAAATCCAATGCCGGTATACATGACCTTCCCACTTGCGAGCCTTCAACTGTAATTCCCAATCACAGCAACCTTTCGATTTTCATTGCGGTTTCCCCAACCTTTTTTTTCTTTTTTTTTCTTTCTTTTTTCATTTTTTTGAGTTGCCCTTTCGGGTTTTCACCTTTGTAGAGAAAGATGAGAGCAAAACAACATTCAAGTCCTAAATAGTCATTCCTTTTTTCATTAAATCAGACTAGACTTTGAAAAGTATTTGGCATCAGTAAGACAATCTTCCCTTGATTGATTCGAATAAATATAACAATATCAAATGCCATTTTTTATTTGAAAATTTTCATTTCAAAAATCATTGCAAAATGAAGACAGGGGTTAGTAACATTTTCGGCTTTTGTAATAGGGTTCAGGTAAGGTATTAGAGATGTTAAGGCTGGAAAGTAGGATTCATAAAAGGGTGTAATTAACTTGAGGTCGCTTTTTTTCAAAAATTTATCCTAGTTTTGTCAGCTTATTTTTGGGCTTTCCTACAAAAATCCATTCAAACTTTATTACAAGCTTTTAAGGGCTATTTTTTCATTTTTAAAAAAATTTGCCCCTGTTTTGTTGCTTCTTGTGGGCATTTATTTTATATGATTTTTTCTTTTTTTCATTTTTTGCTCTTCTTCTTTTTTTTTCGTTTTCTTCTCCTTTCTTTCTTTCTTTTTTTTTTTTTTGTAGAAAAACTAACAAAAATAAAATTTGCCCCTATGTAGGATAAAATTACAACAAAAATTGCCCAGGAGTATGATAAAATCATTACAAAAAATTGCCCCAGTGTAGGGGGCAATCTTCAAGTAGGTTGTGAAACGAAAATCATAAATTCTAAAGGCTCAAAGGGGAAAATTAGGGAAAGGAATGTTTAAGTGAAAGGAAAGAAGGCTCGCCTTTGATCCGTCATTTTTCATTTTTCAAAAGAAAACTTGCTAAATCAAATGAAAAACTTTTTTACAATGTCTGAATTAATGATCTAGGGAAACACTTGACCATCCATTTCTGTCAGAATAAGGTCTCTCTTGGGTAATGTGTCTTCTCTTTTCTTTTGGATGAGAGGAATCGTGCTCCAATTGATCCAAATTTTGTTCACCTGTCATTATTCAAAAAATCACAAAAATTGGTATTAATTTGCTCAACAATTACTTCTACATCAAAATTCTAAACAAATATACCAAAATGCATCATTTTGACACTTGCCAATTCCCCTACACTTGAATCATTGTTTGTTCTCAAATAATTCAGAACATACAAGATTAACTAATGATTCAAGCATTGAAATCATGAATGTGTATTCTAAAATGTATTTCCTCAAGACCAAGTAAATAATCATTATGCAATTTATTATCTTATCTTTAATACTCATAATATCAAGCAAAGAAGAAGGAATTATATCACAATTAAGCTAGCTCAACTTAAATTTTTGCCTTACCAAATTTCACAAGTCAATAAATCATATGATCAATCAAAGATTATCACATGTCCATGATCTAAGATTACCAAATTTCACAAGTCAATAAATTTTTATTGAACTAATCATTCAAGGTATGAGAGTGTCTTTTGATGCAAAAATCGACATTGGCTACGAAGGTTCTTAGTTACTCAACACCTCAATATTTAAGCAAATAGCAAAAATCTTATTTGAGAAGCAAAATTGCCTTTTTATGCAAGAATCGACATTGGTTGGATGAAGATCCCTGGTTACTCAACAATTTACTTACTCAAATTTGCAACGCATTACTCATAATTCAAGTACCATTTGACGTGAAAGTCTACATTTTTTGATGAAGACTCCCGGTTACTGAGCACAAGAGCCATTGGAGTAGAAAAAACCACATTATCCTTTTTTTTTCTCATTCTTCTTCTTCCTCTTTTTTTTTTTTTGTTGTAGTATAAAAATCCCCCATGATAGATGTTACATCATAGATTACATGATTGCACTAATTGACCACAATCAACATTTGACTTGTGAAATTAAGTAAAGAAGAGAAATTTCATCAAACATGCAAAATTTAGATATAATTTCAACCACTTTATAAGATATGCTTTCTTTATGAACAAGACTCCAAATCACATAATAATTATTTCTTAGTACTTGAAAAAAGCATTTGTTGACGTACATAAAGTGATTTCAACAAGTAGGAAATTTAGACAAAAATCATGAATGCTATCAACAATTCACAAGCATATGACATTACCTTACACTTCTCCCACAGCTAACTTATGTAATGTACTCAAAGTGTAAACGAGAAAGTGAGGAAATGGAATAATAAAACTCCCCTTGTGAATTGGTTGAAATCATATCCCCAACTTGTCTATTCCTTTTGTTGTACTTAAGTCTTCCAAACATACATCCAAGCTTACTTGACAATTTATTACAGTCCTCTTTCTTAATAACTCGAATGCCCACAAATGAGAATTTGAGCAGTAGATCTGCCACTCTCTATCTTAGTGCCATGTCAACAACTCCTGATTCTTTTCAGTTAAACTTGGGTTTCCCTCTGTATTACTCAGAATCCCTACCATGGAATCCAGATTCCTCTTCAGTATCACTCTAGTTCTCCTTAATAATTTGCATTATTTTGGAATCAGAGAGATACTGGAGTGGCAATTATCAGCTTCAAAATAAGATGACATCCAAAGATCATGGACATTTAATTTTTTACCGTCTAAAAATAAGGCAAAACACCAAGAAGATAATTTTCTTCTCATTTCAATTTGAACTCATCAAAAGAGAAATTTTTACAATAACACAAACACTAACATTAGGCTTTGAGAAAAGATATGATTTATTTCAAAATCTCATCAGAGAATTATTTGCTCACATAACAAAAGATTTTGAAGAAATTCTTTTTCAAAAATAAATGCAACACATGAATAGGAAAATCTAAAGCCACAAACAATTTGGAGAAGCAGCTTGTTTTAGTGCTTCACTGAGAAAAAATTTTGAAATATAACGCAATCTTAAATTTATGGAAGGGGAGTGAGATAGCATTCGCATTATTTCTATTCTTATTACATCTAAAATGACCAATTGTCCTGATTATGGGATACAATTTCATCCATCACACTAGTCATTCTGGTCAAACTTATCTATCAAACCCTTAGCACTATCAATTCTAAAACTGATTCCTTGCAATTCGTATTTCCATGGCTTGGTAGATATCATATGTGTGGCACTTAATTGGAATAGAACTATGATCTTGAATGTAAAACGCAATATGTATTTGGTGTCTCTCCTAGTTTGTTGCCTCCACTGGAGATCTTGTAAAAATAAAAAAATCAAAATTAGTATAAATAAAAACAAAGACAGATGCATGTCCTAGGGGGAGTGCTTATTGTGCCAAGGGTAAGTCTAGCAGGTCTAGCATGAAATGCAATTCTTTAGGGTGAGACCCCCCTTTTAAACGAAGATGCGCTGAATCTGCTAAGATGAAATGCCTCCATTATGCTCGTATTACCTTACCTAGGGTCTCATTCATTAGGATTTACCAAAAATATAAATGTGCATGTCTTTTAGGTTTACTTACCTAAGACAAAGGGATGGCTTTCATATAATGGGATTTCCAAAATGGCATTCACTCTAGGGTTCATGCATGAGACAAATTTATTAAAGCAAGTTAAATAAATGTAAAAATGCAAAATGTTCTACAAATTTTATTCTAATAATGATGTGTAATTTTTTCGAGAAAGATGGCAAATGAACTGTATAAAAGATTATTGACTTCAAATTTATTTAATTTGAAAAATTGAGCCTCCAAAAGACTACAGGACACAACATTGAACATAAAATTTGAGAATACCAATTCATTAAAGCAAAAATGAAATATATGTTAAAGTTCCTTTTTGTGTACTTTGGGACGGGAGGTGGGGAATAAGGCAAAAATAACGCATAACTTCTTTGAAAAAAAGATAAATGCAGATTGCACAAAAAATTTGTCCACTTGGGTACATTTATTGACTCTGAGTAGAATTGGTTCAAACAAAATTGATAGGTACAACAAAGATGAATTGAACTTCGAAAAAAGTCTAAAACTACAAATCTTATTCAAAATATACAAGTTGAAAAATTAGATTTTCGAAACTTTACAAATTTACAATAATTGGAACCTTGGATATTTTATTTACAATCAAACATAATTTCTAAAAATTTATGAAAATCTCATTCTCATTTTTCTCGAAAAAATTAACTATGAAATGAGAATTTATACCTGTTGAAAGAGGATTGGATTCCTACAAGAGCACCATGCCAAGGCTCTTTATTTCTAAGGTTGTGAATACAATAAAAAACAAAAGAAAGAGATTGCGTTAGTTTATTCAACAAATAACTCATAACTCTTTGGCAAAAACAAATAATACATGAAAACAGCAGTAAATGGCATAGCAAAGAAAATAAAGGAGGTGAGTCCCCTCCTCTCATGCCCGATGTACCTAATAGGCCGACTCTATCCTAGATTTTTTTACATAGATGCATGAGGTTGAGTTCACTAATGCATCTAGACTCAATAAGGTTTCGATTCCCGAACCTTCAAACTGAGTGATCCAAAAAGTAACAAATCCGTCAATTCCAAGAATCCCAGATTTGTGGTTCGAGTGATCCCCTAGACACTGTTACGCGCACGTCGGGCCACGGCCACATGTCCAAGCGAATTGATTTTTAAAGCCCAAATCTCTAAACTTGTGAACTCAAGTCAAGAGTTTGGGTGATCTCTTGGACAATGTTACGTGCACATCATGCCATGGTTACATGCCCAAGTGGATCAAGCCCGCGATACGACTTAAAGCTCCCAAACCTTCAGACTTAGGGACCTCAAAGTAACAAATCTATCAATTCCAAGGGTCCCAGGTTGGTGGTTTGAGTGTTCCCTTAGACACCACTACATGCACAAATACGATGGAGGTATGTCTAGGCAGATCAATCCTAATCTTAAAGGGATGGGTGGGTGACAACCACCAAAAAAAAGAAAAAAGGTAAAATATATTGAATGCACGTATGAGGTGCTTTTTATGAGAGGAAGGAATATAATATTAACAAGCGTGGCACTAAAGGTGACTAACCCCCTCTCCAAATCCAAACGCGGTCAAATAAAGTAAAGGCAAGTAAAACATACATCACATATATAGACGAGAGACGAGGTGTGTGAAATGCTAAAAACAAATTCTAAAAACCTAACAAACAAAATTGCAATCCTAACATCCAAACGCGATGGAATAGAAGGGTTAAATTAAGAAAAAACGATTAAGCCTAGTGCTCGGACTTACTAGTGATCCTCAGTAAAGTCGCCAGTTGTCGCGCCCCATTTTTTGAAAGACGAAAAAAAGAGATTAGTGTGGAAAAAGAGTGAAGGTTCTGTAAAAATGGCTTTTGAAAAATGCTTTTTTTTTTAAAACAAAAAGAAAGAAAAGAGCCTAAAATGGGACTTGAAAATGCGATGATTTTTGGACCAAAAAAATAGAGTCTAAAAAGGGTTTTTATGAAAACGGGAGTTGCCACTTGGTATTGAGTTTTGGTATATCAAATCACCAAAAAATATTTTGTTATAAAAGGTAAGAAAATCGAGAATGATTTATTTAGAAAATAATTTTGAGAAAAATGTAAGAAAAACAAGAAAACCCTTTTTGAGACAACTCCTGGTCTTCGAAAACAAGAGAAAAAGGTTCGGGAGTCACAGTTGAAAAACGGAAGGCAAAGACTCGCTCCTAAAACACCCTTGCAACCTAGCCATAACTAGTTGCAAGGTTTAGTCGAGATTTTCCTAATATAACTTTAAAACTTATCATATTTTGATGTATCTATATGAATGCAAAATCCTAAACCTATAAATGGATATCGAATGGGGCAAAATGTCCCTTTGAGATTTAATTGGAATTAACGCACTAATTGCGTAATCCAAAATGAAACCTCGAAGGAGTCACGAGCTATGCAAAGATGAAATGCAAAAGTAGAAAAATAAAAATGTAAATATAGATATAAGTGATCAAAGAAAGGGAATGCAACATAATGGATATGAGGACTAATAAACTCGTAACTAATTGTTCCTACCCACAGAGGGAGAAATGACATGTTAAGTCACCATTTTCCATGTAAGTAGATGACTATTTCTAGTTGAATCACACAAATGACCTAAGATTCTATGTTAAATATAACTTAAATGTCATGCACTAAATATATGTCAAAATAGATAATAAAAATAATAATACATAAAAACCATGCAAAAATAGAAAAGGTCTTAAAAAAAAAAGAAAAAGTATGTGAAATGATATGAAATGCACACAAGGAGTGATGTAACACTAAAATGACTTAAGGGTTTAGCGTTGGACTAGCTCATTTTCTAGAAATTCCCCGCTCGAGTTGGACTAGCGAATAAACTGGAATTAACCACAACTAGCGTTGGACTAGTGTGGCAACGATACACATATATCATAATAAAATAAGTAAACAAATAAATAAAAATATAAATTAAAGCAATAATCACGTAGAATCAAATAATAGCACATAGAAGCACATAGCATATAAACATAATATTTTAGATGCAAAACCCTAAGGAAAGCGAGTAAAAGCACCTAAGCACATAACACACAAAAGCCCTAACTATTACACTAAGGATGCCTAATTACAATCTAGAAGGAGAAAAATGTAAGAAAATAATCATCTAACCTATCTATTATATTTTTTTATCTAAAATACAAAAAAAATTTTAAATAAATAAAACATAACCTATCTTTTACATTAACTATCTAAGATAAAAATTTTGTTAAATAAAATATTAACTATCTGTCGCGTCCTAAAATCGTCCACACGGAGGGGTCGTGATTGTCGCATCCCAAAATCATTCAAAAAAGTAGTACGGTCCGATAACTCTTTTCGAAGAGAAAGTTTTGAAAAAATTGTGCGTGTGTGAGAAAAAGAATTGAGTTTTTATTGAAAAAGTATTGTTTTAAGAAAAAACAGTATTAAAAATAAAAATAAGATAAGGCCGGGATTAAACAGTGCAACAGTTTTGGCCAATTAATTTTGAAAAAAGGTTTTATTTTAAAAATGAAGTCGCCACTTGGTATGGAGTTAGAGTGCACCAAGTTACCCGAAAAATCATTTAGCAAAAAAAAAATAAATAAATAAATTTAGAAAAATATTAAAAATTCTTTTTCGACTCCGATATACAAAAAACGAGAGAAAAATGTCCTGGAGTCACATTTGACGAAAAGGAAGGCAAAGGCTCACGCATAAGGCACCCTTTCTACCTAGTCGAGGCTAGTTGCAAGGTTTAATCAAATTTTTCAAAATTAATCTTAGGTTCTATCGCGTTTGGATATGTCTATATGAATGCAAATCCTAACTTTAAATGGGGTATCAGGAGGGTCACAATGTTCCATTGAGACTTGGTCAGAATTATCACATTAATTGTGAAACCGAAGTTAAGACCTCGAGGGAGTCACAAGTGTCTATGCAAAATGAAATGCAAAAAGAAAAGAAAAGAAAAATAGTAATATAGATAATAAGTGGTCGAAGAAAGTAGGGATGCAGCATAAGGGGTACGGGGACTAATAACTTGTGACTGATATCTTTCTATTCACAGAGGGGGGAACGGTATGTACGCCATCGCTTCCCACGTGAATAGACGACTATTTCTAGTCGAATCATAAATATGACCTAACTTCTAAGTGAAATGCAACCTAGATGTCATGCACTTTTAAAGGCTAAAATAGATAGTAATAATAATAAAATATATATCGAAAAGTCATGTAAATATGAAAAATTCTAAGAAAAAATGTGTGTGAAATGAGAGAAAATACATGCGAATGAAACTATCACTAAAATGACTTAAGGGTTTAGCATTGGACTAGCCCTTCCTAGGAAAACCCCCACTAGCGTTGGACTAGTAGGAAAGCGAGAAAATCACAACTAGCATTGGACCGATGTGGTGACAAAATAACAAAATTGATAAATCATAAATTAAAATAGTAAAGCGTGAATCAAAGCGTGTAGACATACAAAAGACATATAATAACACGTAACAACACATAGCACGTAAATATAATATTCTAGATACAAAATCCTAAAGAAAGCGGTAAAACATATAAGCACACAACCACACAAAAGCAAATAAGCCCTAACTATTACATCGGGAAGATTAGCTACCATTTTAAGGAAGGAAAAAAGTAAAAATGACATTTCTATTACAATTGCTGTCTAAATACAAAAATTTTTGCTAAAAATATGAGAAACATAATCTAATATATTACATAGGGATAGCTCTTTGAAAACTCAGTACAAATGCTTAAAGAACACAAAAAACATGTCCAGGTATTTTGATATAAATAAACAAAGGCTAGAATATGAAATCCTAACAAAATTAGGGTAAAATATTGATTCTAGCAATTAAGGTGACTAAAATAAATTTCTACAAATTTAAGGGACAAAATTAAAAATTCACATAAGTCTAAGGGGTGCGATTGCAAAATTAAAGTAACTTGGGGAGGGGGCAAAATGAAAATTCTCTCCAACTAAAGGGATTAAGAAAGCAAATACATCAAGTTAATTAATTGGGACCTAATTGAAAGAAACATAAATTCCAGGGTTAATGCAGAAATGTTCCAGATTTAAAGTAGAAAAAAAATATTTAGTGACATGGCAGCATCTAATTAAAATTTAAGGACTAAATTTCATTATAACAAATATACAAACCAAAATAACTAATAAACAACATTGAAACTAAAATCCTCAAAAATATAAACAAAAGCCTTAAAAAAAACAAAACTCAAATTTCTCCTTAAACCGTCTCCCTCATCAGAAATGCCCCTTTTCGTCAAGAAACAAGAATCCCCCCAGAATTCCAATTTCCTTCTCTCACGCTCACTCTCTCTCGTTTCTATTCTCTGATCTTCTCCCTTTCACTCTCTCTCTTTATTCTTTTTTTTTTGTGCGTCTCTCTTTTTGATTCTCTTTCACTTTCTCTCCTCACTCTTCTTTCTTTCTTGCGCTTCTGATTTCTCTCCGTCTCCCCACCCTCTCTGTTTCTTCTATTCTTCTTTTCTCTCTCTCTCTTATTTCTCCAGCTCTTCCCATTTCTTTCTTCTTCTTTTTTTCTCATTTTCCTGGTCTCTATTGTTCTTTCTTTTTCTCCAATTTTCCCTCACTTTCTCTCTATTTCTCACTCCCTCACTTGGTTCTTCGCTGCTTCTCCTCTTTATTTTCTTCTCTATTTTTCACTCTCCCCTTTCTTTCTTCTCTTTCCCTAATTCTATCTCTTTGAAAATCCCTCCTCTCCAGACCATTTTCTTTCTTTCAACCGAAGTAATAATCCCCTCCATCTCAATCTAACTTCCCAATCAGCAAATAAATCTTTTGTTTTTCTAAAAACCACGCATAAATTGAACAATACTGGCACAAAGCTCGTGTAATTAGTAGTAAACCAATCAATTGACAGTGAATCTCAACATTTTAGCTCTTTAACAGAGAGTGAAAATTTGGTTTGATTTGAGCGAGCAATGGTGATTTGGGGATTGATGGCAGAGAAAAGGGAGAAATAAAGAGGGCTATGCCATGGACGGTGATGAGTGGCAGAGAAGTAGTGGGTCTTAGGGCTACTTTGCAAATGGAGGGGAGACTAGGATTTTCGGAAGCTAGGTTTGAACAAATTTGGGCTTTTGGATGGCCATTGGAGGGGAAAGGTTGCAAATGACTTGGTGGTGTTGTGGTGGTTCCTGTTAGTTGTGGGACTGATTTGTTGGTTGTGCATGTATGTGATTGCTTGTCTGCTGGTGATTTTTGTCTGCGTTTGGTTGTATGTGCAGGTTGTGTTGATTGATTTTTGTAGCTAAGATTAATGTATTTGGGCTGTGTTTTCTTCTTGTAGGTTTGTAATGGTGGCTGTTATGGTAGTTCAAGGTAGGGAATGGGGTTGACTGTATTTCTGGTTGTCTGGGCTGTGAATTGCTGGTGTGCGTGAGACGACGGGTGGTTTGGAACTGTAATTTGATTGGTTGTGGCAATGGGAGAAAGGGTGGTAAGTTGTGCATGTGAATTTGTGGTGGTTCTAGGCTGCGGCTTGAGCAGTCTTAAGGCTACAATTTGGGCTGTCTTGGTGGGCAGTATCAAGGGTTGTGGTGGGGCTGAGATGTGGTGTTTAACTAGTTGCTGCAGGTGGTTTGATGTTGGGGATTGGTTTCTGATTGGATTCACGGCTTGAGGCTGCGGTTGTGGGTGTCAAATTGGTGATTTGAGTGGATGAACTGGACTGATGATGATGGTTCCGTTATTTGTAGTGGTCGTGGGTAAAATGGAGGAAGAGAAAGAAATTGTCGTGGGTGGTTTATTTCGGCAGAGCTGGGGCTAAAGGAGGTTGTGGAATTGCAATTCTTGGAGCAGGGTTTGCTGATAATGGTGGCCTTGGTGAGGCTTGATGGTAGTTTATGGTGGTGGAAATTCTGCAGGCTGTGGTTGATCTTTGATTGGTTGTTTTGGCTATTTGTTTGGCCGATAGAGGAGTAGATGGTTGTGGTCAGGCGGTGACTGGCAGAGAACTGGTTTCAGGGGAGGGGTTTGAACTAGAGTTTGGTGGTTGTAATTGAGTTATCTTGGATGAGGGTAGGGAGAGACGGTGAAGAAGATGAAGAAAAACCCAAAAAAAATCAAAACCTAGGAAAAACCAAAAAAAAAAAAATAGCAAGAAAATTGAGATGAAAAATCTAACATTCAACCAAAACATTCAATCAGATTTTTCTAGTAAAAATTGAAGGAAATGAAATGAATTAAGAACAAAAGAAAAGAAAACAAAGTAAGGTATTACCTTTGGAACTTGATCTTCTGATGGTGATGAACAGTATAATCCAATTGATGATGATGAGCAGTGAAGGCACATGTAAATGACGGTTTGTGTGTGTGTTTTTGGTGATTCAGTGTGTGTTTTGATCTCAAAATAGATAAAAGTATATTGTTTAGGGTTTTTTTATTTTTTCTTCCTTTGTTTGATTTTAATGGGGGGCATTTATAGAGGCAGTAGTCTTGGACTCCAAGAACACCTCAAAATAACAAAAATGTCACCAGTAATAAAAATTTTAATTTTATTTTAAAAAATTTTTTTGACCCAAAAAATAAAAAATTAATACAAAAAAATGACAGTGAACTCCAAAATTTGCCAAAAAAAATCAAAGTAGATTTCAAAATCTAAAAAATGAAGTTTAGAGCTTAAAATTGACCAAAAATGCGTTCGGAACGTGAAATGATTATTTTGCCTGTGTAATGACAAAATAAATAAAAAATAGCTATTGGTCTCAAAAAATTATCAAAATTAAAGATAAGCTTAAAATCCTAAAAAAATAAATTTAGGACTCAAAAATTGGTGAAAAAATGCATTTGGAATATGAAATGACAAATTTACCCCTGGACAAACGAAAATACACAGAAAATAGCTATTGGTTTCGAAAAATTACCAAAAATTAAAAATAAACTTAAAAACCTAGGAAATGAATTTAGGACTCAAAATTTGGTGAAAAATGAATTTAGAATATGAAATGATAATTTGCCCCTGAAAGCGATATTTACAGAAAAAATATCAATTGTCCCCAAAAAAATCAAGAAAATTTAGAAACATGCTTAGAAATTTGAAAAATAAATTTTGAACTTGAAATGAGTGAAAATAGTATTCTCGGGACGAAATTATCATTTTGCCCCTATACTGTCAAAATACAAAAAAATACCTGTTAAACCCAAAAAACTTACAAAAATTTAAAAAATACGTATGAAAGAACAAAATAGGAATTTAAAACCCCCAAAGTTAATAGAAAAATATTTACGACTAAAAATTACTATTTTGCCCCCAAAATTGTTGACATTTTTATTTTTACCCAAAAATCTGGATTTGACTTCAAATAGTACGAAAAGGCCCCCCAATGTTAGAAAACGAGTGGTGTGTCAAAATTTGGTATCTACAAAATCTATTACATTTTTTGAATAATTAAAATTAAATTCAAATAAATAACATGACAAAAATAAATGGTCACACATAACTAGAAATAATAACCACAAAAAATACATTAAAAAACACGTAGAAAAAAACGAATAGGAGCACATAAAGAGACATTCAAAGGATAATAGAAATACCTCTCATTTGAATAACTGGCATACAAACTAACAACATGAACAAACATATTAAGGTACCATAATTTTGGATAAACAAATCATAAAGTGAATAATGCAATATTAATCACTATAATCGAGGGATACAATACAAGGGAATTATAATAACAACAACAAACAAAAATTTAAAAAGCACCAATTAAACATTTAAAAATATATATATATTTAGTTTAAATAAAGGAAATAGAATGACACGGAATTAAACTTTTAACACGTAAATAAAAAAAACCAAAATAATATAAAGAGGTACAAAGAAACTAATTTATGCACTAATTAAATAAAAAATCAAATTTGGGCATTGATTTAAAATGTAAAAACACAACAAGGAAATAATTGAAAGTTCTAGGACTTAATTAAAGAAAAAGTTTTTGGTTTAAAAAAATGAAAATTTTTAGCAACATTCTAGAGCAAAATGTAATTTATAGCAAATTAAAGAGTAAAATTACAAATTTGAAACAATATTTAGGGTAATAATATAATTTACAACAAATTAAAATGCTAAAATATAATTTCCAACAAAGCATAAGGGCAAAAATTTAATTTCCAGCAAGTTCTAAGGACAAAAAAGAATTTCCAGCAATCAAAAGTACAAAAATTCAAAATTTCCAGCAATGCATAGCAGCAAAAATGCAATTTCCAGCAACTTAAAAGGGACTAAATTACAATTCCAGCAACATTCAAGGGTAAAAATTGCAAATTCAGCAAGCTTAAAGGACTAATTTGCAAATTCCAGCAACATTCAAGGTCAAAAATGTAATTACACCAAGCTTGGGGGCAAAAATGTAAATTCCAGCAATATTGGAGGGTAAAAATGCAATTTCAGCAAACTTGGGGAGTAAAAATACAATTTTCAGAAATATTGGAGGGTAAAAATGCAATTCTAGCAAACTTGGGGAGTAAAAATGCAATTCCAAAAGGGTTTGGGGTCAAATTGAGATTATTTAAAAGCATAGGGACCAAGATGCAATCAAATAGGGCCTATTTGAAAAGAATATAAAATTGTGGGGGTCAATCTGTAAAAATTAGAAACTTAAATGCAAAAATTTTGAAGGTATAGGGTCACAATAGCATTAATGAAAGTTTAAGGGCTAAAAAATATAAATTATCATTAAAATAAATTACAAAAAATAGCATACCAAAATGACGTAGTTTTGAGTGAAACTACATCAAAACGACGTAGTTTCACTAAAACGCTTTTTTTTTTTTTTTCAGTTGTCTTCAACCTTGGAAAGAAAATTGCTAGCTAGCCATAGAGTTGACCGGTGATTCACTGGGAAATTTTCGGTGGTCCAATTAAGCTCAAACTTTCACCCCCCTCCTTTTTTTGCGTAGAATCTATTTCCGGGCTCAGTTTTGTCAAAAAGTGACTGGAAATAGGTCAAACGATCGAAAAATAGCTGGGTGTATTTTCTACAACCCACCTCTAAAATCTCAACAAAACTCCACAAAAACCATATGAATATATTCCTAATAACTTCTAGAGCGTGAACATGTCAAGAAAAACAGCACTAAAACGTGAAATAATTACTTATTCATAAACCGTTTTCTGTGTTCTTTGGAGCATTTTTACAAACATCTAATGAGCATGCATAAAAGTAGTCTATATGTGGGTGATTTGCACGTATTTAAAACCCAAATCTCAACCAAACACAGACGCAACAATAATTTCACATTGCAGTGGTAAAGATGATGTAATGAACATGCAGAAATAAAGAAAAACTTACCCAAATTTCAAGGATGAAATGGTAATGGTGGTGGTGATGTTCTTTTGGCCAAAACTTAAGCTTTGATCTCTGAGGTTGCTCTATCTCCTTGTGCGTGTGTGTGTACTGAGTGTGTTTGTACTATGTGGGAGTATGTGTTCTATGTTGTGTTTGTGTGTGTTTGTTAGTGCATGGTGCGCATGGAATGAGTATGGTGCGGTGAGGTTGTGGATAGTGATTTAGTGTGTGTTTTGTGAGTGGAGTGTGTGAGATGATGGGGTGTGTGTGATCTATGAAAGAAAGCCAAGGGGAAATAGGAGGGAAAAAGTGGTGTGAAGGTAATGTGAAAGAAAATGTGCGAGTCTTGTCATGTGGGTGCTTTGGTGAGTGTTTATGTGTGCAGGTGTTAGTGTGGGTGATGTGTGAGTTCTGCCGGCTATGAGAGTGCAAGGATGAGGGAGTGAATTGTGAAAAAGTGCAAGTGTGTGTTTGGTGTGTGCAGTTGTGAGGGCCGTGAGTGTTGAGGGAGAGTTGTGTGTGCGCGCCAAGGGAAAGGGCTGAGAGAGAGAAAAATTATGGAAGCTTGGAGTGGGGAAGAATAATGGAGTTGAAGTTATGATGGTGAGTGAATAAAGATTCAGAAACCAATCCCTTAAAATCTGGTTTTAGGTGGGTGATGGAATGGTCATGGATGATGGCAATGGCTTTGCAGGTGTATTTGGTTTTTTTTTTTTTTATAATTGCTGCTGCATGCAGCAGTTAGTGCAGCAGCTGCAGTAGTCTATTGCAACTGCTGCTGTAGCAACAATTTTGCTCTCTCTCTCTCTCTCTCTCTCTCTCTCTCTCTCTCTCTCTCTCTCTCTCTCTCTCTATGTTTTGCTTTGGTGTGAAAAATTTAAATAAATAGAAAACAGTATTAAAAAATCATGAAATTTTTATAAAATTTATAAACTCATAAGATGCGTATATAAAAAATTTTACATAAAAATTCTAACAGTAAGGGCACATTTGAATATGCACCACATATGACAAAAATTATGAAAAGACATCAAAATACTAAATGAGCTTTAAAAATCACAAAATTTTTACACAAAATGCATTATCACAGAAAACACACGTATTAAAATTTTCGCTCCAAAATGCTAACATTAACGCATTTTGGAAAATGTGCCTTTAATAGACAAAAAGCCAAAAAATTAAATAAATACCAAATGCATTCTAAAATTCATCAAACTTTTATAGAAAATCTATAAGTATATAAAATGCACATATAAATTTTTTTACTTTAAAATTCTAATAAAAAAGGCACTTTGGAAAATGTGCTATTAATTTAAAAAAACTAAAATTCCAAATAAATACTAAATGACTCTGAGAAATCATTAAAATTAGAAATATGATAAAATAAAATAAAAAATATAGAAATATGAACTTAGAAATTAAAATAAAGTAAAAAGGTACTTATATATTAAGATTACTATTTTACCCCTAATATGACTAGTTAGTCGTAATCTACACAAAAACTACGATTGACCCTTCGAAAAACAAATGTACCCCCAAATGAAATAGAAAAATATTTTTTGCAAAAGGTGTGTCAAAATTTAGTGTCTACAGACTTTAAAGTATGCAGCATAGATTTTAACAGCCATGAATATTCTGTTAATATCAGAAAAGCCATATTGGCTGGCTATTTCGTGCAGGTGGCTCACTTGGAGCTCAATGGGCACTACTTGACTGTAAAAGACAATAAAAAAGTTCACTTGCACCCTTCGAATTTCCTGGACCGTATTACATAATGGGTTATGTATAATGAACCCATAGTAACTAGCAGGATCCGCATAATAACTCCTATTGATGGAGATCGGCTAATTGACATAGCACCACATTATTATGATCTCAAATACTTTCCAGATTGCGGGGCAAAGCGTGTTCTCAAAAGACCACTCCAGAAGCAGGAAGAAGGAGAGGAGAGAGGAAAATAAAGTATGGCAGGCGATAGTTCCAGTTCTCCTCTCACAAAGAAGAAACGATGCAGGCCTATTAAGATGCAGCTAAATCTGTACGGTGTGAATAGAGCAGGAGCCTGAAATTTATTTTATTTAATAGAAGTCGTGTTTGAACTTTGAAGTCCAATTAGTACCTTTTGGATCAAGTTTCCATATTTTCAAGTGCAGAATAGTTTATAAAATAAATTTAACTCGAATTTACAGCAATAGAGGTACAACCAATATTCAGTAAATAAACTTTCAATTGTAAGTTATTGGATTTTCTCACATCATCTGATTCTTGGAAACATTTGTGAATCGTACACTCGCTAATATTGTCAGATTTGCAAGAACTGCATTATACCACTTACCAGCAAGGTATTTAGTGCTCACACCAGCTGGACATTTCACTATCAAGCATGCATGCGTCTTGGATAGTGTAAACCTACGCTGGCTTACCCTTCCCTTCCCTTCCCTTCCCTTTCCTTCCAGCTCCAAGAAAATTTGATTTTCTCGTTTCTTTCTAAATATTAAACCTATTAAGAACAATGATTAGAAAATTACAAATTTAACTTCAAGAAAAGTTCTCACCTATTGGTCCTTTTTTGTGGTTGTGAGTGCATGTTGTGTGTGTTGCTGCTTAGCTTCACAGTTTTGAATTTTTAAATTCAGAGGCTTATTTATTCTTTTATTTGTTCTTCCTTGGCATTTTCTCTATGTTCTAAAACTCGGACTGGACCAGCCAAGCATCTGGTCCAAGTTACTTGTCAAAACCAAATTTAAAAAAATCGGTCAAATCTGGTCAAAAATCGAGTTTGACCGAATTCGATCAATTAAAAAACTGATTTTGACTAAAAAAACCGGATTTTTTAGTATTTTTGTCTAGTTATAATTGTTTTTAGAGTCATTGATATTTTTTAACTCTTGACTAACAATTAAAATTAAAAAAAAAAGACAAAATTAATAAATATATGTAATATATATACCTATATTTATATATATACAAATATGACTTATTTATGATGTCATCCGATTCGACCTTGAGTTGACTCCCGATTGAACCCATTGACCCCTGACTCTTGACTTAGGCCGAGTCAATGCCCGGTTCAAGTATGAAAATATAGCATTTTCTATCAGCATGTACTTTATACATGAAAATTACGCGATAGGCTGCCTACCCGCTGCAAAAGTTGAAGAAATTTATTGTTTTCCCAAGAATAAATTTGTTGTACTTCGAAGAGGGCCAGGCAAATTAACGTTGTCCAAATAGTTCACAAAAACATAGAGATTTTCAATATTCCATCTTGATAGAGATGAGGAGTTTCATTTTTATTTTCATTCGTAAAAGAAACTTAATTTAGGATACGAAGACACTGTTATGAGCTCCTGAATTCGTAAAAAACAGAAAATCATTTTAATTTTACTTAATGATTTGTGTTCATTGTTAGTAGGGTATAACATGACACACATACACACCTGCGCGTATTATAGACACACATATGTACAAACATATACATAAGTATATCTAATATACATATATACAGTGGGGCAGTGGTATTGAAAAAATATGTTGAATAAAATGACTCTAAATTCCGTACAATGACTTTAAAATTAAAAGGTATTTTTTAGTTTGATCCACAATTTTGGAAAGATATTTGAAGTTGATTAAGGATGTGGTATTTGATTGGCCAGGTGATGTTTCTATTGTTCAATATAACCAATTAATATTTTCCGAAGCATTGCTACGTGTTTCGGTTGGAATCAAAATCATCTTTGCTACGTGTCTTGGCCAAAATATAGGAAGTTTTACAAACGTTACATTATTGTTTTAATGTTTTTTTTTTTGTTTAACTAATCCAAAACAACTAAAATAAAAGTAGACTAAATTATTATAAAGCAAATGTTGAAGTTTATGATTAATAAAGTTCGATTAAAATACCGATCGTTTCTTTTGCATATGATCCTATAAATTTTGCTCTATTTTCCACATCCCAAGGTGATTTATTATCTTATGTTTTTTTTCCCTCTCTTTTGGCTCCTAGATCTAGGTTTTAATTTGATGTTTCTGTTGGGAAGATTGATAAATGACGCTAGGATTGATAAATGAAGCTAGGAGTATTTCCGCTGGACATTTGTATACTGAATTAATATGGATCTCCGTGACAATAACTATTGTCAAAATCAGAGCAAAATCAACTTTCATTGGATGTTATCAATTTTGTTTGTTAGCGTGTAATGTATTTCATGTTCTCGAGTTCTTTTATTTCTTATAATTTGATTTGATTAGGAGTATTCAAGCACATTGTTTTCACTTTTACAAGTGTAATAGACTTATGAGAGTCATTAGGTGTCTTACTTATATAGGAGTTTATTTGGTGATTTAGACATATATTTGGAGGTATATCAAGTAAAGAGTATTTTAGAAATTACAAAAAAAAGGAAGAAACATGATTGTATTATATTATATATATATAACTAGGGAGGAGCACGTGCTTTGCACGTGGTTAGATGAATTAAAATTTGTAATTATTTTATTTTTTAAACCTTTTTAACTGAATATAAAACTTATCAAATAATTAGACAAATACACAAAATCTATAGAATACTTATATTTTTTAAAGCATGTCTTCTAATTATCTTTGTTTTTTCTTTTCTAGTTACTTCTCTTCCTAATTATTTTTAGTTGATTCTGTATCTTTTCAAATCACTTTGTAATTTTTCTCTTTATTATTTTTTGGGTATATTTAATTGTACAAAACCAATTTACCTTTTAAAGGTAATATAATGGACTAAATAATTACGTGATACTAAAAGATTAAGAAAATGATTTTATACACTCTATTGTTTGATTCATCCACTTTTTATTTCAAATAAAAAATGCTATTATTATTTGGGCTTACTATATTCTGTATAAAAATTTGAAGAGTTACAATTCATGAGTATACCATCTAAGTGGATCATAGAAATCAAAAGTAAAGTGTATAAATCATTATTCAGGATTAAAATATAGAATTTAGAGATTGCTTTACAGCTTGACGTATGTACCTTGACTAATGATTTAAAATTTTTTTGTTCTATTTTTAGTTTACTTCTCAATTCATTTCAATTTTGAAATAATTTTTGTCTTCAATTTTTCTCAAATGTGTCAAAACATAAATTGATTTCTTATCACAAAAAAAACGATTTCTTTATGGGAATATTTTATGATGGATAATCTTCATATTCTCAATATAAATTTTCATTTTGTATGCTAAGTTTAATTATCTATTTAATGAAAATCCTCATAAATACTATGCACACACAAATTATCACTTATATTGGTTTTAGTGAAAGATGTATTTTCCAAAGTAGCTACCATGTATTTACTTTCTTTATTAATTTTGTATAACAATTATAATAGAATGTAGTACATTCAGGTTTTATTAACATACTAAAAAAGGATTTTGCTTATATTTTATCATATATATTATACAATAATTATGTCCTAGTTGTTTATATAGTGAATTACAAATATATTGGATCCAAACTAAAATAAAAAGCACCAAGTAGGGTTAAATAAAATCTTAAGGAAACATAGAATTGTGTAAAATGCATCATTCTACACCAAAAAAAAAAGAAAAAGAAAAAGGAAAGCAGCATATAAAACAATGATGCTATAATTTCTTTCTATTTCATCGCCTCAAATTACATGGCAACTATTGTAAACGAAAAGAATACTAATGTACTTTATTTTGGCAATATACAATTAGCAAGAGTAAACTCCAAAATACATGCGTAACCCTTAAAAAAACTTCAAAAACATGTGGAATAATTATCTTGAATATTTTAAATAATAACAATTGTTACCATCCTCAATTATCATGCTGAATAGTTTTTATAAATTAATACACAATGAAAAAGTTTTTCATAACAAAATTTTCATTTTTTGAAATTTTTAATTATTTGTACAGAGCAATATGTTTCACTTTAAATAGTGTTGATTTTCATCTTATATATTTTGACCATAGTATTGTATATTTTTGTTTGATGTATTCTATATTTTAAAGCTTTATCATATCATAAAGATGCAGTAGCATATCCTATGTATTTTCTTCAGTAATAAAGATTCAGCAAAGACTAATTATTCATTAACTAAGACATTAGATATCACAAAAGTCATACAAAATCTTATAATAATCAAAGTGCAACATTAGAAAGCTTATGATTCGTATTTGATTGAGACTCTTTTAGAACTTTTTACAGATTTTGATCAAATATACGATGCCACACAGCAACAAAGATCTAAAAATTCTTCTTTGCATTTTCTTTCTTTTTTTTTTTCTAAGTATTGGATAATCTCTTAATAATGAAGTCTAAGGGAATTATCTTATAAAAGTATTTTGTATAAGTTCATCAAGTTCTATGAGTAAAAGATTATTCAAATTTATGTAAAGAAACAACTTAACTTATCCTAATTCACTTATAAAAAATTAAGCTCCATTGCATAAAAAAATGGAAAATCATATGGTGACAATCATACTTTGTTTCATGTAGCAAAAGAAAAAAAAAAAGAGAAAAGAATGACAACTATATTAGATCAAAGAAAGGTGAATTGTAAAAGATCTCTTATTGAATTGAAAAAAATCTCTTATTCTTGACATTTCAAGTTCAAGTAGCTATTTAGCTTATATAATTCCCACAAAGCCTTCTTTTCTATGTATTGGAATAGAATTAAACTTCAAAATTATTTTATAAACTTAAATCATTATAAATGGTGCGAGATTGATCACCTGCAAATTATTTTTTGCTGTTATAACTATCATAAAGCACTCAAAAGATATGGAATGCTAGGTTAAAAAAAAAAGAAAGAAAAAAAAAGAGAAAACACTAACATCAATAAATGAAATAGGAAATAAAAACATGTTTGAAAAATTATTATTAGACATGCATAACCAAACGCACCAAGAGTATAGATGTTTTAGAATATAGGACTCGTTCCCTAGAATAGTAGTGTCTCATTTTTGGACTCTTGACAGGAACAAAGGGGATGGTTGAAAGATTAGAAAGAACAATTTAAGTAATTGGAAGTAATCGGCTCAAAAAAGAGGAAACCATTTGTGTGTGGAAGGAGAGAGTTTGGTTCCAGAAATAAGCTGTTGGCACGAAAAAATGCTTAAAGTCAATTTACATTGTTTCTACACCATGATAATAAGGCAAAGGAAATCATCTCGGTCATAAACAGACAAAGGAACTCTCTTAAATGTAATAAAACTCTGCCCAATGAAATACTATAGTTAACTAATAATAGATTGACGCATCAATCATTTTATATGCACATATTCTGTATATCATCATAACTTTTGAGGTTCTTTTTTTATAATCTTTAATAAGGATACCTTGAAAATTGTTGGAGGCAATTCATCTAAAAGTGAGAGGATGACCATGCAAAATGAAATAAGAAAATATGAAGTAGCTAGGAATCTAATCAATTTTTTTACTAACAAATATTTTTCAAAAAGTGTAATAGATGCCAAATCTGATCTCTGTTTTTAACTATACTATGCAACTGGGAAGTGTTTCATACACTTGATGTATATTGTTCTATAAATGTGGAGTTTGGGGTTAATTGCCTTAAATTTATATTGTTATTTGAGCGAGTTAATTTTTATGGAAAGTATCACTAGGAAGAAATCCGCAAATATAAATGTTTTTCCTTTTAATTTGACATTAGAGTCAATAGGCTTTAAAAAAATCCATACTGTGACTTTAATTTGTTCTGGCATCATTTAATAGCATTAGTTAAAAAAATTTATATTTTTACAATCAAATAATTTCGCACTGATTACATCAAAAAATGTACAAAACATCCTATTTCACTTACTACAACACTGAAGATTTACCTTCTTGTATAGTATCTTACATGTCAAAAACTTTACTCAAGCCTTTCAGATCATGGTAATCTAGATTTATAGTTTTTGTTTTACTTGGAAATGTGTATAAATCTATTCCATAATTTATTCTATTGAATTCACATCATTCATTGTCTCAGTAATAATATTTTTGCAAATGATTGTAGCTAAATGTTTCTTTTTTAGTTGGTGCTATCACTACACTAGGAAAGATGAGCTGGATGAAAGATAGTAGTATTGTCTGTCCTTTCTTTACGGGATGGACCAAAACGTGGGCGGCAGAGTTTTTAATAGAATATTTCAATAATTTACAAAATAGGTTTTGAAGTAGCCTTTCCTTCCCCTACATCCGCTTCCCTACTTTGTGCCCTCACCCCTCGCATTTTTAGATTGCGTCTCTCCTTCCTTACACGGTGGGCATGGAAAGAAAATTCTTAAATGGATCTAGTTTGTATCTTCACTTGTAGACTCTATAACAAAAAATAAAGTCACATAAATATTCTTACATTACTTTTATACGCATTATTATATTTATTTGATACTCTTTTTTACCACAAGGTTCACAAGTTGAGCCCTAGATTAAGTTTTTCTAAGAATTTTTCTATATGAACTACTTAACCAATTCATTTACCTAATATCTACAAGCAGTTTCGCTTTATTTGCTAACTGTATCCGATCTGGTTAAAGAGCGTCGGATACAGCGAGTAATAAGAACCGTATGCTATTTAGTTAATTTAACAAAATAGATAAAAAAATATTACAACATAAATACTTGTTCAAATAAAAAAAATACTCATATAATTTCAATTATTTTAAAAATAAGCAATAAAATTACAAATTGAAACTCTTGCATCCACTCTTTTTAAAATTAAAAAAGTTAGATATCAAAATTTTGCACAATAGAGTAAAAAAAATATTTATGTTATTTTCCATATTTCGTATCTAAGTTGTATAAAAGAAATTTTTTATTTAGTATCAAGGATGTGTATGATAATTGGAATATAAAAACAAAAAATAATATACAATTCACAAAATTAGATGGAAAGAAATATCTTATGCGATATTTAAGTTTTTGAGTTATCTTAAATTTGAAAGTAAAATGATTAAATACTTCTTAATTTCTCTATAATATGCATAAATATTAACTTCTAAGACATATATGTGGACCGGCTTGGTTAACTGCAATTTTTGAAAATTGATTCTTGGAATCGGAACCACTTTTGCAAATAAGTTCAGTTAACCTAACCGCATTTAGAATTTAGTTCGATTACTCTCATTTTTTCGATTCGAAATGAAACGATTATAGTGGTTTTTCGATTTTCTTGCCCACCCCTACCTATACCCTCTTCCTTAGATTATGCCCTTTGCCCCACTCGTTTTTTATTACTATCAAGTTTTTGAGATTTCTGTATCCTCTTCCTCAGTTTATATGCCCGGTCTTCCACTCATTAATATTATTATTATTATTATTATTAAGTTTTTAAGATTGTGCTTAACTTTTGTTCAAATCCCAGAACAATGATAATGGAGAAGAATTATCTGATTTCTCATTCAACTCACTCAGAATAATGCTGTACAAAAATGTATATATATACAAGATCCTAAGGAATCAAAAAATGACAAGTGTAAAGAAATTAAGAAGTATCCTATCTAACTAACTTGATCCTAATCTACTTTTCTTGGGGAGCATGCAATTTGGTTATCACTTGCTCCATGTGCAAACAATCAGCTTCATTCCATGTGCTCCTTCTGTTAGGAATCTGATGAACCTGTGTAAAAGACTTGCTGGACTTCCTTCTTGCTGATGGCTGGACTGCTAGACGTCTGGACTGCTGGACGTCATTTTTAACTATTGGTCTGGGCCTCCTCTCTAATTCGTTATATACCTTCAGCCCATTATTGTGTCCCAGACCTATGATCCATATCTGCTCATACTTCTACATCCTCTCCTCAAGTTAGATCTTGGTGAAAATCATCCAAGCCCAACTTGCACAAGCAAAGTATTGAACTGAGGTGAATTCAACACTTTGGTGAACAAATCTGCAAGTTGATGATTGAGAGTTAACATGTAATTGGCTGAATGAAACCTTCTTTGTATTTGTTTCTAACCAAGTGACAATCTATCTCCAAGTGTTTTGTTCTTTCATAGAAGACTAGATTCTTAGTGATATGAATTGCTGCCTTGTTATCACACCATAATAGAATAGGAAGTGTAGGCTTAATCCTAAAATCATCAAGAATGTAAGTAATCCATTGAAGCTTGCACAAACTATTGCTGCCAAACTTCTGTATTCAGTTTCTGTAGAGGACTTTGATATTTTAGTCTGTTTCTTGGTCTTCCAGGATATTAAAGCAGTTCCTAAGGAAGATACAATATCTAGTAAGTGACCTTCTTGTGTCCAGACATGCTGCCCAGTCAGCATCTGAGAATGCTTTAAAGTGAGAGTATTAGAAGCCTCATAAAATAACCCCAAAGATGGTGCTACCTTAATGTATCTCACCAGATGTAAAGCAGCCATCCAATGTTGTTTAGTTGGTGCTTGTACAAATTGACTAAGCTGTTGCACCCCATAAGCAATATCTAGTCTTGTAAAGTTTAGGTAGAGTAGTCTTCCAATCAATCTCCTGTAAGGTTCCGGATCATCCATTCTTTCACTTGCTTCTTCTGTCAACTTAACACCTTTCACCATTGGTGTCTTGGCTAGCTTACTTCCTAGTAGCCCTGCATCCCTGATTATGTCTAGTGCATATTTGCGCTGATTAATATAGATCCCTCTTTACTTCTTGCTATCTCCAGCCCAAGAAAATACCTGGCTTCTCCCAGGTCTTTAATTGTAAACAGTTTGCGTAGAAAGGCTTTTAATGCTGCAATTTCTTCTAAGTTATTCACCTGCAATCATAATATCATCTACATATATTAACAATGCAGCATAACCTCTATCTCCTTGCTTGGTAAATAGACAATTATCATGTTGAGATTGTCTACAACCAAAGTCCTTAAGTCTGCTGCTGAATTCTTCATTCCATTGCCTTGAAGCTTGTTTCAATCCATACAAACTCTTCTTCAATTTACATACTTGTCCTGGTAGAGCCTTCTCATAACCTTCTGGTGGCCACATATAGATTTCTTCCTTCAATGTCCCATGCAGGAAGGCATTGTTGATGTCAACTTGGTGTGAATACCATCCTTTAGCAGCTGTCATTGCAAGAAGCATTCTCACAGTAACCAATTTTGCCTACGGAGAGAAAACTATCATGGTAGTCAATTCCAGCTGTTTGATGATATCCTATAGCCACTAGTCTGGCCTTCAACCTGTCAATTGTCCCAACTGGTTTCAATTTAACTTTGTACACCTATTTAGAACCAATAGCATTCTTTCCTTCAGGTAGCTTTGTTAACTCCCATGTGCTGTTATTTTCTAATGCTTCAATCTCCTTTTGCATGGCATGAATCCAACCTTCTTCTTCACATGCCTGATTATAAGACTTAGGTTCCTGCATATTGGTCAGTCTTGCCAAAAAAGGACATATGTGTTCCTGTTAAGTTTGAAGAATTTTGGTAAGGAAAAGTGTTATGGGGTATATTGGTTGGTTCTTTTCTTTGAGTTAACACCAGCAGCTTGTAGACCTGTACTGGCTACTATACCTGCTACTATAATCCTACATCCAGACAGGTTGTGTCCTTATTCTCCCACTCTTTCTTTCAGTCACTGGTTGATTCTCACTAGTGTCACTCAGTGTATTTTGGATTTCAGTGTAGCAGGTACTCATTGGGCTCTGGCTCTATAGTGTGTTTCACTCTCTTCTGCATTTTCAATTATCAGCTCAGGAACACTATCATTTAAGTAACAGGTAATGGTGTTTGATGTGGCTTTTTCTCTTGTCTGATAGAATGAAAAAGTTGTCTCATAAAAAACTATATCCTTGCTAACATGTACCTTATTTGTTTCAAGATCACACGCTTTATACCCCTTTTGACCTGAACTGAAACCAAGCTAAACACATTTGTAGGCTCGAGTGTCAAATTTGTCTCTGTGAGGTAAGGTATTTGTGATATAACAGAGGCATCTAAATGTTTTAAAATCAAGGTAATTTGGTTTATAACCAAATAACAACTCATAAGGAGTTTTCCAGTTCAAGACTGCAGTTGGTATTCTATTAAAATTGCCAAAATTTTGAAGGTAATTTGGCTTGAAACATGAATGACTTGACAACCTGTGAAGGATGTTTGTGCTTCCTTTCCACTACACCATTCTGTTGTGCGGTATAGACACAGGTTCTTTGATGCACAATTCCTTGCTCTTTAAACAAATTCTGACAATATGAACTAGTAAATTCAGATCCATTGTCTGTCCTTATTCACTTTAACCCCCTTTTCAAATTGGTTTCTCACCATGCTCATAAAATCTCTCAGTGTTGGCAATACCTGTGTTTTGTGAACTAACATGAAAATCCTAGGTACTACGACTGAAGTCATCTACAATAGTAAGCATATAAGGTGTCCTTGTGAGTGAATTATGTCTATAAGGTCCCCCAGAGATCTATATGGCATTAACTGAAAAGTGCCTGTAGGCTTGAGACTTACTGGTTGAAAATTGCATTCTATGCTGTTTTGCTTTGTGACAATGTTTCACACTCGAGTAAGAAATCTGGACTAACTTTGACTAATGTGGGGTTTTAGAAACTGTAAATGCTACATAACATTGAAAGAAGTATGACCTAATCTTTTATGCCACTCACAAATAAAATCATAGGATTTCTCATTCATGGAATTGAAATCAGTACAAGCTATAATTCTGTCTGTCTCCAAGCTGATTACAGGAATCAATATTCCTATCTTGAAAACTAGAACCATCTAACAAGTATAATTTCCCTACAAGTCTACCCACTGCTAGTGTCTTCTCACTTTGTAGATCCTGCAACAAACAGTAGTTAGGGTAAAAGATAAGTTTAATCCTTGCTAAGCAAGTGAGTCTGGAAACTGAAATCAGGTTATAATGAAATGTAGGTACATGCAGAACCTCAGATAATGTTAAACCATTGTTAAGGTCAACAGTCCCAATATGTCTCACTGGCTTAACAGATCCATTTGGCAAGTAAACAGGCATAAAATTCGGAACTGGTTCTACATTTTTCATCAAGTTCATATTTGAACACATATGGCTATTGGTACTTGTATCCAGTATCCAAGTTCTTGGTTTCATATAATCAGGTATGGTAAAAGCTAAATGGAAGGATTGCATACCTGCAAAGTCATCTAGATGTGCAAAATTCACTTGATTCTTCAGCTTCGTTGGCATTTTTCCTTTAAACAACTTCATTAACTCTTGCTGAACAATTGTAGAAATGTCAGCTATCTGAGTTCCTAGCTTCATGTTCATGTGTTATCTCCAGTGGTGTTTTTGCCTATATTAACCACTTGTCTAGCTGTTGTTCCCTTTTCCTTTTTGCTCCTTCATGATTTTTGTACCAATCAGGATATCCATTCAGCTTAAAATAGTTTTCTTGTATATGTCCATCCATATTACAATACTCACAATGTTGATATTCCTTCTCTCTATTTGCAGTCCTTCTTCTTCCTCCTCTACTGTTATTCCTCCTCTTCCTCTTCCAGTACCCTCTCCTCCATTTTCTCCTTTTGTTCTAGGATTTTTAAACATCATTGCAACATTTTCAATTTTATCAGGATACACATTATGCACATCTCTCTGTTTTTCCACACTTTGTACCATAGAGTATGCTTTGTTTACAGTGGGTAATGGGTCCTATTACTAATATTTGATTTCTAACATGATCATAAGAGTCGTTTAACCCCATTAAAAACTGCATCAGTTTATTAAAAGAGGCTAAATCAAATACCTTCTTTTGATGCTCCACATGTGCAAACAGGAACAGGCATTAGGCAAGTTAACTCATCCCATAGTCTCTTCAGCCTTGTAAAATATTTTTCTACCTTTTCTGTTCCCTGTGTTATACTACTCACTTCCCTTTGCAGTTGATAGAGCAAAGGCCCATTGCATTCTCCATACCTCTCCTGCAATTCGTTCCACAGATTTCTAGCAGTGGTAGTATAAATAAATGCCTCCACAATCTCCTTTGAAATTGAATTTAGTATCCATGATCGCACCATGCAATCAATCCTCTCCCATTGCTCAGCCCTTGGTGATGTTTCTGGTCTCACACAGGTACCATTTATAAACCCCAACTTTAATTTGGCACCTAAGGCAATTTTGATTGATCGGCTCCAGCTGAGATAGTTACTTCCTGTTAGAGATGAAGTCACCAGGATCATACCCTGGATGATCTGAATTTTGAAGATGAAGTGGATCTTCATTGTACTGATTAGTCAGCTCATCTAAGCTAACTTCATGACTATGCCTGGCCATTTCTTACGAACTATATACGTAAGAGAGAAAAGAAGAAAAAAAACTTTTACAAGCCAGAATCAAGCTTGCTCTGATACCATGTTCAAATCCCAGAACAATGATAATGGAGAAGAATTATCTGATTTCTCATTCAACTCACTCAGAATAATGCTGTACAAAAATGTATATATATACAAGATCCTAAGGAATAAAAAAATGACAAGTGTAAAGAAATTAAGAAATATCCTATCTAACTAACTTGATCCTAATTTACCTTTCTTGGGGAGCATGCTATTTGGTTATCACTTGCTCCATGTGCAAACAATCAGCTTCATTCCATGTGCTCCTTCTGTTAGGAATCTGATGAACCTGTGTAAAAGACTTGCTGGACTTCCTTCTTGCTGATGGCTGGACTGCTGGACGTCTGGACTGCTGGACGTCATTTTTAACTATTGGTCTGGGCCTCTTCTAAAATCATCATATGCTTTCAGTCCATTTGTGTCCCAGACCCATGAACTATATCTGCTTATACTTTTACAACTTTCCCCTGCACTCCCGATCTTCCTAGTTTATGGCCTTTCCCGTTTTATTACTAGCAAGTTTTTGGGATTGTGCCTTTACTTCTCCCCCCCCCCCCCCCGCCCCACACTCTTTTCTCTAATTTATGGCCTTTCCGTGGAACACCTCATTCAATATGTCGAATGTGAGTGCAAGAAATTCAGAAACTTAAAATGGGATAAGTAGACAGCAAAGATATATGCAAATTTTAGTTCTATTAAATTGAATTCCAGAATATATTATAAAAGTTATCCTTTTTCACTTTGTCCACAACAGCTAAACCTAAATGTTTATCAATAACTCTCGTAGAATACATGGAACACGCCACTGAAATAGAAATTGTGTTCTAGGATGAACTTTTAAGGAAATGCACGAATGCTTTGTTCCTATCATTGTTATACATGAGTAAGAATTGCAATATTTTTTGATGGGAACTATTTTATCTGTTTACACTAGAGTTATAAAATTCAGATTAGAATATCTGCAATTCACCGTTGGCGCTTGCCTGTTGAAATTCTCACGTTACTGTAGTTCTCTTTTGAATGCAAAACATAAAACATCACATCTGATAATGAGTTTTGGAATCAGCAGTTGTAAAACTTCTTAAGTTACCACTTCAAGAGTTATTGTCGCAAATTCTATTTAGTACGTAAAAGGAGGACTTGGTTATTTGTATTCCATGTTGTCTGAGATTTAGGTGTGATGCACTTTCTATTGCCAATTGAGTGTCAATCACATATTACTGTCAAGTTATGTTCACACTTCATATATATTCTAACTGTTAAGATAAATCTTAAAGTATAAATGTAACTTGGCAGTTATCTATAATTGATATTCAATTGGCACTGGAAAAAGTGGTACTGAGGATCTCATCTATTGATTGATGCGTAAGAAATGCACATAGGATCCTATGAGTCACTTATTCTGATGCCAATTGAGTCTCACTATATATATAAAAAAAAAAAAAAAAGCTCCTACTGAGAGATAAACTCTTTTCTTTGAAAATTAGATCACGTGATGAAATTACGATATGTATATTGTTTTGAGAGTAGTACTCAATTGACATTGAAAAAAGTAACATAGAAGATGCTATGTGAAAGAAATGAATATGCCAATGAATGGCTAGCGAACAGTGATATGATACATTTTTTTTTTCTGGTGGAAAACTCAGAGTTACACTACCTAATACTTCTGTTCTTTCCTCCCCTGTGCTTCAAATTTTCCGTTCAATCCTAACAATATCGCTTGTGAAAGTTCGAGTTGAAAAATTCGGTGTAAACTGCTGAGGTATCTTAATTTAATCAAATTCCTAGGCTTTCTCCGGGAACCTCTTAGAGATCAGGACATAACAAACTTCCACTATATCCTTTAACCATATAGCAGGGAAATAGGTACCAAGACCAATGTGAACCAGGCATCCAAAATTTATTATCTCCCCACTCTCCCCCATACTCTAGGTAGAGCTGTAAACGAGCCGAGTCGAGCCGAGTATTGCCGGTTCGAGCTTGTGTTCATTTAATAAACGAGCCGAGCCGAGCCGAGCTCGTTTATTAAACGAGCTTCAAATTTGTGTTCGAGCTCGGCTCGTTTAGCTTCACGAACGAGCCGAACTCGAGCTTTCACGAGCCGAGTCGAGCTTTGTTCGCGAACAGCTCGGTTCAAATAAGCATAAAAGTGTTATTCGAGCCGAGCCGAGTCGAGTATCTCATGTTCGAACTCTTGTTCGTTTATTAAACGAACGAGCTCGAGCTCGCTCGTTTAATAAACGAGCCAAAATTTGTGTTCGAGCTCGGCTCGTTTAGCTTCACGAACGAGCCGAACTCGAGCTTTCACGAGCCGAGTCGAGCTGTGTTCGCGA
The DNA here is from genome assembly GCA_024721245.1 of Mitragyna speciosa. Classification (NCBI taxonomy): domain Eukaryota; kingdom Viridiplantae; phylum Streptophyta; class Magnoliopsida; order Gentianales; family Rubiaceae; genus Mitragyna; species Mitragyna speciosa. The sequence continues at coordinate 62,962 of JAMWEH010000470.1, forward strand.
ACAGTTCAGTTCGTTTACAGCCTTAACTCTAGGTCTAGACGTAACCACATCTTAAGAGGTCCCATCTCTCATGTGAACCAGGCTACCAACAATTATTTTCCCAAGTCTCCCCTAGATTATAGGTACAAACGTGTTGGAACCAACAGTTTAAGAGGTACTACTTCCAGTAGAAAATGGTCAGCTGTCAATAATTTTATTAATTGTTGTGGAATTTTCTAAGCAATGAATTGGACTATAATGAATGATTGACGAAAATAATGCAGGAATGTTCAACTGTCAACAATTTTATTAATTGTTGTGGAATTCTCTAAGCAATGAATCGGACTACAATGAACGATTGACAAAAATAATGGAAAGTTGATTAGTCTTGTCAATACAAGGATGGCGTACAAGACGGGTTGTCACATCCCAAGCCCGTAGGCTTTGAGCGTGTCAAAGTCTCAATAATCAAATTTAATTATTTAAATTCTGCCCTCACAAATCTAAAATAAATATTTCAAGTCAGATTTAAGTAATTACACTTAATTTATATATTGATTTAAATTACTTGACTTTTTTAATGTGAAATAAAGTATTACATCCACCAAATTCAATTATTTAGATTCTGTCCTCGCAAATCCAAAATAAATATTCCAAATTAGATTTAAGTGATTAGACTCAATTTATGTATTAGTTTAAGTTACTTAACTTTTCTAATATGGAACGGGGTATTATATTCACTTCTCTTTATTAGGCTTAGCATTCTCGCAAAACTCAATTTATACATACATGATTCGAACTGTACACTCAGTTGTGTCGGACATGCATGCATATTTAGTTCCTCCACTTCTTTGCATAGTCTGATCCAATACCATAAGCTCAATCTCACCACATGTTGTACACTCAGTTGTGTCGAACATGTATGCATACTTAGTTCCTCCACTTCTTTGCATAGTCCGATCCAATACCATAGGCTCAATCTCACCACATGCAGATACTACACAAGATTTACTCTGATACTACTTTGTCACGCCCTGGCCTGAAGCTTAGCACATGACCAAAGTCTAACTATTTGGGTTTCATCCTTACTAGTCCAAAATAAATATCCCAATTTGGACTTGAATAGTACTTAACCTCAACTTATACATTGGTCTAAGTTATTTGACTTTTTCAATGTGGGATGAGGTATTACATTCATCTATACCACACGAGGTTTGTTCTAATACCATTCTGTCACACTTCGAGCCCAGGGGTCCAGCAAGCGACCAGAGTCTCTGCAGTCAAGTTCGACTATTTGGATTCCGTCCTAGCTATCCCAACATGGACATCTCAAGTTAAACTTGAGTACTTAAACTCAATTTATACATTGGTTCATGTTACTTAATAGGAGACGGGTATCACACGGGTAAACTACAATCGGGAGAGAAATGCATTACACAATTTTTCTCTCTAAAATATCTGGACTTGCATGACCTTACATCTATATAAATCGACAAATCTTTTGGGAAACTGGCAAGAGAGAGCTCACACAAGCAAGTATATAGATATAGATACTGTAACGCCTAAAAGATGACGAGTTATTTATGGGCACCATTCCTAGCATTATCCCTGTTGATGGTATCCTTATTCAGGTCCTCAAATGCTGCTGGAATTGCCGTCTACTGGGGCCAAAACGGCAATGAAGGAACCTTGGCTGCCGCATGTGCCACAACGAACTATCAGTTTGTAAACCTTGCCTTTTTAACAACTTTCGGCGGGGGCCAAACACCAGTATTGAACTTAGCAGGCCACTGTGACCCGGCTTCAGGAGGTTGCACCTCCTTAAGCAATGGCATAAGGTCTTGCCAGGGCCAAGGCATTAAAGTACTTCTTTCCCTAGGAGGAGGGGTTGGCAGCTATAGACTTACTTCTCCGGACGATGCGCGGCAAGTCGCAAATTACCTTTGGAACAACTGCTTGGGTGGTCAATCTACTTCTCGTCCCCTGGGAGCTGCTGTTTTGGATGGTATAGATTTTGACATAGAAACCGGATCAGGCCAATACTGGGACGATCTTGCCAGGGCGCTCGCGGCATTCAGCAGCCCCCAAAGAAAGGTGTACTTATCTGCAGCTCCACAATGCCCATTCCCTGATGCTAATCTAAACACTGCTATCGGCACAGGACTTTTCGACTACGTGTGGATACAATTTTACAACAATCCACCGTGTCAGTATGCAGGCAATGCTAATAACCTTATAGCGAGTTGGAATCAGTGGATTTCAGTTCAATCCAATCAGATCTTCCTAGGATTACCAGCCGCTCCAGGGGCCGCTAGTGGTGGATTTATTCCATCTGATGTGCTCATTTCTCAGGTTTTGCCTGCTATCAAGTCTTCTCCCAAGTATGCTGGGGTCATGCTCTGGAACAGATTCTATGACAACGGATATAGTGCCGCTATCAAGGGGAGCATCTGATGATACAATTGCCTTTGTTAAGAATGACTATATAAATAAATTAATGCATGCAATAAAACTACCCTTGCGAGTCGCTAGTCCATAAATTTTTACCTGTCAAATAATTTCTCTTATCTCATCTAAAGATGTAACTCTGGTTTTTCCCCCCGGGGAACAAAAACCCAAATAAGAGAGGTGATTAATATAGATAAATAAAGTGGGAACGACCTTGTTTCTCTTCGAAGATTTGCTAGTTGGATTTTCTTGATGATGTTAGCAAAACTAATCATGTTTTTATGGAAAGTTATCTTAGTCCACATAATTAACTAGGGCATAATCTGGATTGTTTCAATTTATTTTGTTCTTTCCAATTAAAATTCATCAATATTGCACAACAACTAAAAATTATCTTTTTTTTGTTATTCCTCCTTGAACTGAAGAACCAGATATGATTCGTCCTCTCATGTAACTATAAAGGCTTCGCAATTCACATTGTAACTATAAATAAAAAGAGTAACTCAGTGATTAAAGAAGAAATTCCCACCCCCAACCCTCATCGTTTAGTATTGGTGCTCTTATGAAAAAGGAAGCACATGCGAGAAGATTTTGCACCCCATTTACAAAGCTAGAATAGTATAGTAGAAAATGGCAGCAAAACCTCATGCTGCCCCTTTGTTCTTCTTTATCTTTTTCCTGTCTGTTCTCCAAACCGTTCTCGGTGATGGCATCGCCATATACTGGGGCCAAAGTAGCAACGAGGGAACCTTAACCGAAACATGTGCCACGGACTATGTTAACTTGGCCTTCCTAGTCAAATTTGCTAACGATTAAACCCCAGAAATTACTCTCGCCAGTACGTTATTGCCAAAAGCGTGGGATGAAGGTCATGCTTTCACTGGGTGGTGGCGTTGGAAGCTACTCTTTAGCTTCAAAAGGAGATGAATTTGGTGGCATTGAATGCCAAGCTACTCTTTCGCTCGGTGGTGGCGTTGAATGCTTCTCACCTTGTTATATTTCATTTTTTACTTTAGAACTGATATGCAAAATTATGAAGAGTTTAAAATTTGTAAAATTGTAATATTATATGCCCCCACAAAACAAGATTTTTTAAATAGCGAAACACACTCTGATCACATGAGAGAAAGTGTGTGGAAAGATCTGTGGAAGCTGAATATCAAGTATAAGCTAAAATTTACGTCTGAAAATATATGCAAAACATTATTACAGTGACGACAGCAACCATGGGAGAACAGCGAAAGGGGCTAAGAGTTGTAGCTGTTGTTGAGAAGGGGAAGAAACTGCAGAACATTTGCTATTTTTATGCAGGAATGCAGCTAGGTATGGAACATTGTGCCAATCAACTAGAAAGGGATACAAAATGTGAGATTCAACTTCTGGAGATAGTAGAAACTATGATAGAGACTACAGAAGAGAAACAAGGCGAAGAATGAATTCAGTTAGTAATTAATATTCTTCTTTAAAATTTGAAAGCTGGAAACAACCATCGGAGGTAAGGGATTGAAGATGATGAAAGATAGATAGTTGACAAAGTAGAGAATGAAAGGAAGGAGTTTGCAGAATTAGGAAAGGGATCAAAAGATCAGGGCAGGACTGAAACAATCAACTATCAGAATCCCATCTATAGGAAACCACCTGCAGAATTTCTGTTAGGCTCGATACTGATGCTGCAATGTCTTCAGACATGAAAAGAATATGTATGAGGATGGTGGCTAGAAACCGGAAAGGAACAATTGCTGTGGCTTGGGCTCTTCATGTTCAAGACAAAGGGGTTGAATAGATTGAAGAAATTTTAGCCATCAAACGGGCACTGACAAAAGTAAAAGAAGCAGGTTGGAAGAGAATTGAAGTCCAATAGGTATACAAACCTGTAATAGACAAAATCGTATGCAGAAATAAAGACGATCACAAAAATTGCAACAATTCAAGAAGATATTTGAAATGTAGCGGTTGTTTGATTGTTGTTCTTTTTTCTTTTGTATGAGGAACAGAAATGGCATTAGTCATTGTTTAGCAAAATTTGCTAGTAGACTTGTCCAGGATGTTAAGGTGGTAGAATTGCTTTTCCTGTGACTCAGAGAGCTCGTGCAGGCTGGTGTAAGTGTAGTTGTCCAGACTTTAAGAGTATGAAGCTCTATATGATACATTGCCCTTACCTCTCTACATTTTTAATTTACGGTTAAAAGTATATTTGACATCAACAGAAACCAAACATATTATTAGCACAACCAAATAAGTTTAACTTTGTATGTTACCAGAATATTAATTCGACTAGTTAGTGCTCCAATGTCCTTTAACTTGTACCATTTTGGCGCATGCCCATTTTCATTGGGTCTTTTGTACTTCAAAGCATTGCATTCAAACCAATTTAATGCATCAAATAATTAGCCATACTATGTTCCATTTGTTCTTTTTTTTTTTTTTTAAATATAGGGCTCCTTGTTAATAACAGCTTCATATCCTAATTCCCTCAACATTTTATCAGATTGATCTTTGAACGCTTTAAAATTCTGATTTCTTCAGCGTTATCTATTGTTTTGAAGTGTAGCTGATGCTAGTAGTCAGACTGATGTTATGATATACAGTGCATTTGAAGGAACTGTGTGATAAAATTATGATTGAGCATGCCCTCATGCTCAAAATCATCAATTTCCAACCGCCAATGACCAACAATTTAATTGCGAATTCATTTAAACCATGAACCACAGTTTTTTGGGAAAGAAAACACCACAAACCCTAACCAATTTAGGACATTGGTGAACTACTAATAAATGTCCATGTATTCAACCCCAAGAAAAAGTCCACATATCATATTGGTTCAATTTTTTATCTAGTAAAGTGGAGTAGCAGAATGCAACGCTATTTAAGAAATCAGGAACTCGAACACTAAACAGATTGTCAAAATTTATGATTGGATGTACTATTGGTAGTCATCGCCATTTAGCAATGACGTTTATTCAGATGATACAATAATCTCCATCCGAAAGGCCATATGTTTGCAGACACCTGAAGATGTAGCAAGTCTTGCCTACGTGAATTTTCTACACATTCATGTGAGAATAATAGAGTTTCCACTTTCAAATAACCACAAGATGCTTGTCCTAAACTTAGAATATAATACGATAACCCGTGAAGGCAAACAAAATCCCCAGAGTGAATATAAGGAACCGTGATGGTGGATTAGGGGGAACTTGCAATATAGTTGTCAAAATGGGTCAACCCATTGCCTGCTGACTACCTCTTGCACTTGTGCCATTTAGCCTTTGATTCGAGAACCAAGTCACATTTCTTCAATTTTTGGAGATCTTTATCACTCTCAGTGTGATTGTGACTCAAGAAGGATGTTTGTAGCTGCATTAACATCATTTCTAGCATGGATGAGTGCTTGCCTAGCAGAATTTCTGTCAAAACCCATTGAAACAAGGGTAGCAATAGAATCCTCTGGTGGCTCCATGGTGGAAGGAAAAAGAGAAGCAGGATAGTTTCCCTAAGACCAAACAGGAAAAAACTAGTTCATTGAAGAGGTTTAAAGTGTTATCCAAGCAAATAAAAAGATAATACTACCCAACATCAAACTGTCTATACACTACCTACATAGAGTTGCTGACAACAAGCATTTGAAAGGGCAAAAGCTATCTTAACAGTGACCAATTTACTTTGTCAAAAGAGACAATGTTCTTATCAGGAGAAAAATCACTTATCGAAGCTGTGTGGCTAGCTAAATATTAGCTGAATAAGAGGAAAAATAATTGATTTTTATGATAACCTAACTCATTGGGATCGTCAATCCAAGATTCATTACTTTCAATGCTTTGGTGTTGCCATTTTGCGTCGTTCACAAAATTCACTCATTTCATTGGGATCTAAATGTACGACACTTTGGGTAAAAGATAATAATATCATGTTGAAAGAAATCAAAATAATCATTTAGGAACAACCAAAATGTAGTGCAAGTCACTTTTCTGGGAATGTGGGGAATGGCATTTACAAGCTGCCTGTCACAACTGCAAAGTGCAATGAGCAATTTTCAAATTTTATCACAGATTATATTTACCCATCAAGTTGGTTAACGTACATTTGTGATGGCATAGAATGTGCCCACACAAATAAAAAGCGTCCTCTTGAAACAGAAAAGAACAGCACCACAATCATCTCAAAACCTGAATTAATCATTTGAAAAAAATTTGGAAGATGCCATGACTGGGACCAAAATCAAGAAAGAAGATTGTGGAAAACTGTTTATAGTGGATAAATATTTTAGGAAATTCTGTTTGTAACAAATTGTATCCTAGAATTAGGCTAACTTAGTTAAGTTTCCTATCCTGTCGTAAGGATCCTAAAATCAAAGATCTGATTATGATCTGACTAGTTTTTGGGACTGAAGGGAATCTTTCCTTTATTAGTTCAGATATTACGCCTAGATTCATTTTATATTGTATCTTAGTTCATTATGTTTAGGTTTATTGTATCTACTAATCATCTACAAGCCTATAAATATAGGCTTCTTGTATCAGTGTAATTAAGTACTGTTTTAACAATATACACCATCTCTTTCTCAAACTCTGTTCTAACATGGTATTAGACCTTCCTTACTTGGGGGCCACCTTTGTTTTTTCCTCAAGTCCTGTTGGATTTTCTGCCAGTAAGAAAGTATAAGGAAGGTATTTTTCTTGATTTGTTCCCACTTTTAGTGCATAAAAGTCCACCTTTTAACCATATACCTAGATTGGAACTTGAAACAGTAACTAAACCCGAGCTTGCAACACATGAACCCCCTGAAATAACCCAAGCCTAAAAGATCACTAGAAAAGCCTGATTTTGCACAAAACAAATGTAAGATTCGGCCAGAGGAAGATATACTCTGGAGGCAGATAGCTATCCCTAAACCTATGTAGGTTTGGGAACCCAATCTGAATCCTTAGCATGATGTAACAATTTTTAATTCATCATTGCAAAATAAAACAGAGTTTCATGTAAATAGACCTTCCCATTACCACCATAATAGGAACAAAAAAGTGTATAAAACGACCATTATATCTCCTTGCACAATTTTTGTCTTTCAAGAAATGCTCTCCATCTCATAAAGCCATCGTCATAAACCTAAATACCATTATCAACCCTACCACTGTATCTGAGGCATTGTCCAATAAAAAATAAAAACAAGCTACGAATTTGGAGTTGGCAGCATTGGGGGGAGAAGGAGGAGAAAAAAAAAAGGAGAAAAAAAAAAAAAAACAAAGCCTGGGAGTTGGCAAAGTTACAGGTGGTAAAGAACCTTGTGGGGTGTAAATGGATATATACTAAGAAGTATAAGGCAAATGGGTCGATGGAGACATACAATGCACAGTTGGTAGCAAAAGGGTATACTCAAGCCTATGGAATTAATTACCTTGAGATTTTGCTTCTGCTGCAAAGATGAACATAGGCATAGTTATATTGTTATTGGTAGCCAAATACTGTTGGGACTTATAGCAATTTGACTCCAAGAATGCATTTCTACATGGAGATCTAGAGGAAGAAGTCTTTGTGGAGGTTCCACCAAGTTATGGGACGAATTTAGATGCTCATACTTTGTGCAAATTGAAAAAAGCCAAACGGACCACACTTTGTTCGTTAAGCACTCCCCTTCAGGAAGAACAACATAACAGTGACTGGGAATCATTTAAGTAGAAACAGTTGTTGGGCAAATGTTTAGCTAAGGCATTTAAGATCAAAGCATTAGGATGAATAAAAGATTTTCTTGAAATTGTTCATTCAAAGTAGAGTATTTTTATCTCCCAGCAAAAGTATGCCATGGATCTCTTCAAAGAAACAAGAAAAACAACATGCACATCAGCTACCACTCTTATAGGTTTGAACCTAAGAGCATAAGACAGTGTTAAGGTGGTTAGAGAAATATATCAGTGCCTAGTAAGAGACTTAATAATCTGGCACACACATGACTAGACGTAGTATATGCAGTGAGTATGATTAATCAATTCATGCACAACCCAAAAGAAGTTCACCTACAAGTAGCTTATTAGGTATCTTGTATAGAAAGAATGGAGGTTTAATTCTAGAGGGATACATCGATGCAGATTATGCTAGATCAATTGTCAATAGAAGATCAACCAACGGATATTACACTTCTTTGGCAGAAATTACTGTAACATGTAAAAAAAAATAAAAAATAAAAAGAGAATGTGGTAGCTCAGTCTAGTGTGGAAGCTGAACTATGGCTCAAGATGTGTGTGAATTGCTTTGGCTAAAGATCGTTCTCAAAAATTTGAAGATTAAGTGGGATGGCCCAATGAGACTCTACTGCAACAAGTCTCCAATCAGCTTAACTCACAATCATGTACAACATGACTGAATAAAGCACATCGAGGTTTATCGATACTTATTAAGAAAAAGTGGGAGAGTGGATTGATTTGGATGCCCCACATACATAGTCAACTTGCCCATGTGTATACCAAAGGGTTGAGCAGCTCAGTACAGTATATTTAAGATGCAAGGGAAACTGCCTATTCACAAACTTGATAGGAAGTGTGGAAAAGCATATATAGTGGACAAATATTTTAGGAAATTCAATTTGTAACAGATTGCATCCCTAAAATTTGGCTAATTTAGTTAATTTTCTACTCAATTATATGGATCCTAAAATCAAGAATCTGATTACAATCTAATTAGTTTTTACGATTGACTAGAGAATCTTTCCTTTGTTAGTGTAGATATTATGTGTAAATTCATTGTACATTATGTTTTGATTCATTATGGGTTTGTTTGTTTGGACCGAAAATATTTTCCTAGAAAATATTTTCAAAATTTTCCTTGGTGCCACATATCAGAAAATATTTTCCTGTGTAAAATAGTTTCCAATTTTCCTTCCTTTTGCTGAAAATAACTTAGATAGATAATAAATGTAAGTTATTTCTTTAGAGTTTAAAAGTGACACTCAACCTTAAGTATCTACCTTTATAACTTCAGTTACCAAACTAATTTTTGTTTTTAATTCTTATCAACTAATTTTTTCATAATCTGGGCTTCACAATAATATAACTATAGTTATGTATATTTTACCATTATTTTGAAGATTAATTATAAACTAAACAATCTTTAGTTAACTCTAATTCCTTGTCAAACATTTATTACAATTGTTATTAGTTTATTTAACTCATATTAATAATAAAAAAAATCAAAAAATCAAAAAACTATTTTTCAAATTATTTTTCACATTGTCATCCAAACCCCAGAAAATTGTAAGGAAAATAACATATTTGATGTAAAATGTTTCTTATGAAATAATTTTCTTAAGAAAATATTTTACATCCAACCAAATGGACCCTATGTCGTAATTGAGCACCGTTTTATCAATACATTCCATCTCTTTTCCAGACTCTGTTCTACCAATCTATGTGGAAAATGATATAGCCATGAATTCCTTAACTAAAATACAATTATCGGCAAGCACAAATTACCAGTTTCGTGCTTGGAACACAGAACTAAAAAACTTTCTCAAAACCATTTTTTGAGCATACATGTAATATTCAGCTAAAGTCAAGTGGCCAAGGCACCACTTACATTGTCTTAAAATTTTTAAAAGAAAAAAAGATAGTTTTATCGAATAGAAAGATCCTAGTAGCAAGGGGGAAAAACAAGAACAGGAAAAGACTAATCAGAACAAAAGAGAGGGGAAGGAGTGAGAGGGTGCTAGCTACCCTATATGACAAAGGAAGAAAACTGATAAAAGAGACGCATAAGTAGGGGGAAAAAAGAAATATGTAATCAGAAAAAAAAAAATTTATTAAGGGATGCACAAAATACAGATGTATGTTTAGTTTCAAATGCTTTTCCTCAATCAAGAGTTTCCTTAAAAATAGAAAAAACAATGCAGCAGGTGTAAGTGCTGAAAATAATTAAAATTACTTGCCTCCACTTGGTGACCTGCATTGGACGGCACATTTCCCACAGTATTCCTAGCTGGTGTCGCAGATGATGTACTCCCCATAGATGGCCATGAAAGTCGAGAAAAGAAAGAAGCAATAAATTCTGGAAACTGACAAAAAAAAAAATAAGGATGATCATGCATAGCTCTAACCATAAGCACAAGTGCGTGTGTGTGTGCGTGCGTGTGTGTGTGTGTTGCGTGTTTGTGTTCCACTTGGATAGAGCTCCATCCAATAACAACAACCTCGCATGTAACACACAATATACATTGTCCATATCTTTACATATTTTTATCTGTGTATGCATTGAGGGGATCGAGTTCTAGCAATAAAAAGTCAATGATGTATTATCCACAAAAGACAACTGATCATTCCTGCTTCGAGATATCACTTCACAATACAAATATACTAGGAACAAAAGAACACCCTATAAGCCTCTACAGGAAACACGTATTGAAAATTTTTAAATTTGAGAAGTCAAAATACTGAAATTAACATTTCCTGCAGAAGTTTTGTCCTCTTGGAGATGTCCTGGTTGCTGATCCAAGAATCATCTCAATTTTTCAACAACTTAGCCTGACTAGAAGGGACTCAGAGAAAACCACCAAAGTGGCCGTGGTGGCATAACAATGTGAAATAACTTCTATGCAATTGACCAGATATACCAAACCATTGGCAGTGTCCTATAGAACTAAGAATAAAATCTAGGAAAAAACTAAATGTTTTACAAACAGCAAGAACATGAACTCAGGACTCAAGCCAGTAAAAAATGGACATTAAATACATATCCTATAAACTTTTTGTTCTTTCTTTCTGATTCCCCTTCTGGATACCATGAGCTTCCCCCTCAAGCGATAAACAAAAGAAGACACCATGTGTTATGAATTAGATAGGCTATTTTTAATCATACTTAGCAATTTAACAATTAAGCAATAAACCCATAGCATTTCATTTAGTCAGATGAAGCTAGCAGATTCAGAAACAACAAAACAAGCCATTTTTACTGATGCTAAAGCATCATAGGTTTATCAACTACGACTTAATCCAGCAAGCATTAGAAAACTGCACTAAATTCCAAAAGGACAGAAAAAATTCAATGGAAAATGCAATACAACCTTCATCCTGCGTATACAAAGAACGTTCAAACGACACAAGGTACCAGCAAGAATGCCACATATCCCTGGTAACAGAGATCTTTTCCATGACGAGAAAAGAAGCTGCAAGATGGAACATGAATATCAGTTACGGATAAAGATGGTGGAAAGGAAAATGATGTGAGAGGATGAGAGGAGAGTAAAGAATATCTTAGATAGAAAATCAGTGAGGCTCTACAATTTGGGAAATAACAAAGGTACATCCACATAAATACCTGAAGACCAGCTACATATATGAAAGTCTTGTCAGAGAACTGAAGGCTAAATACACGGAACCGAGTGGAGACTGGTATGTCAAGATAGAAAGGTACAAATGAAGCAAATATAAGACCATAGGGACCAGATGTGACAGTTGCTAAGGAAGGATCTGCATAAATACAGCAAAGACAACTAAGTTCTTTTTGTCTAGTCTCATAGATATAACCAAAAAAAAAAAAAAAAATACCCACATACAATTAATTCATAATTAGAAGACAGGCAATAAACCTCAACCTAAGACTCCTTTTTCAACTCAAGCACCCCAATTTAGTATTCTTTGCTAGACCTTCCAACCCAGCCAGACCATATAAGACAGGCAGGGTAACTAAAGTCCATCACAAGCTATCTGAATCAGCACCCTCAGGGGAACTGATGGCAGCATTTACTGATTAGAAGACATGAAATAGCAACATTTTGTTCCATTTCCTGTCAATTACAAGGAGACAACAGCTAGTTTTTTCTACAGTTAGTCCATGCCATCTTTAAATAAAATAATTTTCAAGCCCATCAATAAGTAATTCTGCACTGTGCGTTGTTAGGTTCATTATCTGCAACTCATATTGTGAAAATGCAATTTGTGCATCGATACATGCCACTCAAGCAATCAACAGACTTTAGGTTAGTTCCAGAGTTGTCTCCATGACGAGAGAAAGTGTAATTTGCCTACTCTAGATGCATATGATTCAGGGTAAAAGATTGTCAGCTAAGACAAAAACTGTTTAGCCATTTCAGAACTTCCTACACATGCTTCTGCCATAATAAAAAGCTGATTGTCAACATAACACATCACTTTTGGCAACATCTTACATCTCCCAGTGATACTCGTACCACATTACATTTTTGACCACCTAACATCAGCAATACTTAAGCTGCCTGTCTCATAGGCTGGCACCTTTTCCATGTTGACATTGGAGGCTAAACAGTATGTGCTGGCAGTTATGTAAGAGAGAAGCAATCATGGGCTAGACAGCCAAGACCTCCGTTCCTTAGACTCGGCACTTTAACACAAGGGTCTCTGTATCAAACAACATCACACTGGGCACTAATATGAGTATGCACCTGGGGTTGGTTAAACATAATAGGCTGTGATGACTTTTGACTTTGAGACAAGCTCTAAATTAGGTGGACTGTTGTCTTTGTAAACAATAAAATTTTTTATTGTCTAAAGCCTTCTTTTAAGAAACTTCCCTTCAACCATCTAGAGGAAAATCAAAGAAAGATAATTGAAGAAGTGAACAACTGATGTTGGAATCTGTATGATGATAATGATGAGAAATGTGGAAAGTTGAAAGACGACAAGAAGTCTCAATCCTATTCGTGTAAGACATAAGCTGTATTTGGCCATGTGAGGGTTAATAAGGATTGCCATCATCTGTTTTGATCTATAAACAATTGCCACTGACTTTTAAACCATAAAAAACTCTTGTGTGTTCTACAATTCACCTTTAATTGGGTTTCTTTCAAGACAGTCAACAATAAAGTCAATTACCTTTGCTCCTGAATGTGTACTACAACTAATGATTGCAATCTTCATCTGAAAAAGAAACAATGCATTTACAAGTATGCTTAAATAAATAATCCAAATGTATGAAAATATAATACTTAGCTTTCAGACCCACCCATATTTAAGTCTTTGGCAGTGTCCCCATATCCTTAACTTTAAAATTACAAGGATCTGACTGCTGAGCCCACACCCAGTACTCATACCTAAGTCCCTCTAACAAAGCAAGATAATCTGCCGAGCGTCACAACATATCTATTTGGCTAAGTGCTGTAGTGAAACTGGGCATCAGGAAATGGGAATCCATTGCCATGGAGTGCATCAATTGCAAGGGGCTATAAGACAGTGCTACGGTGTGCTGGCAACCAGACGACTGTTCTCAGTCATCAGCTAGACAATAGAAAGCATGATTGCACAGAAACACTTTCAATTGACTGATTATTGGGGCGAAATTGAGCATTGGATAGGGCAGCCAAACAGCACTGCATATCAGGTCTGTACAAGCATTGTCTGCAGGGCAGAGTGATGACTGGTACCAACAGTAGTTGCTGCTTGGCAAGGTCTTGTATGGTTGGCATGCATGCTGAAGGTGGCAGATTCATCAAGTTCATAAAAGCTGCTAACACTAAAGATGAAAGGTATTCGCACCTATCCAGATGTCTGATCTGTTGATTTCTTCTAATCAGGTTACAGCAACACCACCAGAGTTGCATATGAGGACATGGGTACTAGTAATATTTTTCACATATCTATTTTAATATGCTCATGATTTCATGCTTTTTTCATCTTGTATTTTCTATAAAAGATTATCCAAATGAAGGTTGAGTTAAAATTAATTATTTTGGGAAGAAATATACAGATTTCTGCAGTTTTAAAATCACTAAGAGTTGCTACTAATGATTTAAAAGTTAACTACATAATGACATCCTTATCCAATCTCATGTGATCCATAAGGCCTGTATATCTTAAACAAACTTACATGAGTCTCAGTCTTTTTGTCTAATAGTGACTCCCTCCTTTCCTCATCACTATTTTCCCATTTAAGTAACTAGTCTAAAAAATCATTGCACATCTGTCCCAGCACAATTTCTTCACCTCGTCTCCATTGTCTATCCATCTTTACTTTTCCCCTAAACCATGGAAAGGAATCTGAGATACTCTCAACTTGAGCTCAAGTTTCTCTCAAAAGTCAATGCACCAATGCTGTTTGACCAGATCTGGTATGGATTGCACACGATTATCCATTTTGGGTCATAATGACACTGATAACTGTGCCATCAATTGCCAAGTCCAGGTAACAGAGGTTAACAGGGCTGGAAGGTCCTTAGCAAGGTTTCTAGGTGCTGGATTAGCCATTGAGTGACTGTATGAGGTGTGGATTTGATTCTCGGACCTGAAAACAATGAAAACCAGTTGGCTAAAGCAGCATTTTGAAAAACAAGATAACCGTTCAGTCCACCTGCATTATCCAGGAACTGGCTGTCAGTCTGGTTTGGCTTCAGTTTGAAGCCAAAGAAAGGGTCAAAACTGTTCAAAGCAGCCAAACTTGGTAAACAAGGTCCTGACCAGTTAGAGCCTGATTTTTTTGTCACGATACAAAAACTCAATTTGTTCGGTACCACGCATATACTTATTTCTATCCATTATAAAAAAAAGATTCCTGCTTCTTTCTTCAGTCCAAGATCTTATCGCTTCTACCAACGTTTCAGCCTTTTCCTATCGCATCACCTTTTAAAAGAAATTCTGAAATAAAAGAATTCTTCCTCCAGAAATCCAAAAGCCACTGATGCCTATTCCACAACCATTGTTGCGCTCTCTCTCCCTATCTCTCTCTCTCTTTTTTTTTTTTGGCCCCCTTTTTCTACCCATTTTGGCTGTTCATCTTTGGCATCATCAATATATGTTGTGAGCCAATGCAATGCATGCGAATTTGTACATGATTTGATCTCCCTATAGGGCCAATTTTCATCTTACTTCTGAAATATCATAATCATGCATAGATCAGAAATTCCAGCTTCAAATAATCTTCTATTAACTTGAATTTGATGATGCATACAAGAATGGAGAAAGCTCTTTATGAAAAATAAACAAGGTAAACAATACAAAGTAAACAAAACACTCTCATTTTTCAGGAGGTGCAAAGTGTTATAAACTTATATGTGCGTAAATGACAAATTGACAATAACTGCAATCAGAACCTGCAGCATTATTATTCCAATTTACATCAAAATAAGATGCCCTCACAACCCAACTGACAATGGTGCCGTTTGGATATGATTATTTGAGGATTATTTGAGAATTACTTGAAAAAATTTTCTAAAGGTGTTTGG
>JAMWEH010001111.1:0-49744 GCA_024721245.1 Mitragyna speciosa
AAGAATCTATACAAAATCAATTGCATGAAATCCTTGCTATGTATCACAATCCTATCTCCAAAAGCTAGTACCAAGAGTCAGTCTAATCATCTTCTACAAAAAGCATCGCCCTCTACATATAACAATTAAGGGGGTGAGCGAAACAAGTCACTCCGTATGTGGTAAAAGTACTTCCTGTGACTTAAAAGTGTTACACTATTACATACATTTCATAAATAAAGTCATTATCAAATATGAATGCAAAATAACATGGCCAAAATCATACTTTAACAAAAAACATACATTTCACTAAATAAACAAATGAGTTCTATCAAAGGGTTCCATTTGACCCTAGATATCCAGTTGTTAACTATTATCGGTTAATACGGTCCCAAAACTAACTATAGCCGGTTGGTATGACCCCAAAACTAACTTTAACCGGTTAGTATGGTCCCTGAGTCATCAAGCATACAATTAAAGAACTAATCCCGTTAAAGGAGTATCACATTCAAGAACTCAATCCATTTATTCATCCAAATATTCATTCATGTAGGCTACATTATCACTTTTATAATCAAATGCAAATAACCGCCATTAAGCCATAAATTTACATAGCAAATAATCATTTCATAAAATTCATCGTTTCATAAAACTTATTTTCAAAAGATCAAAGAGTGCAAACCCCATTTATCTCGATCCGAGTTAACTAAGATAATTCGAGTATGGTTGACGTCTTTGCCTAAAACACAAGAATAAACACTAAATCAATCACTACTTCTATCAAGAAAACTATGTATGAAACTTAATCTTTAGAGGCTAGACGAAAGCGGAACAAGAAGGTTCTACTACTGGTGATCCTCAAGTGGAGCTCACCTAGCCACGCCTGCGGATCCCATAGCTTGTCTTGCAGATCACGCCTGTAAGCTAATCCGCGGTTGGCCTAAACCAAGCCCGCGGCTCAACGGACAGAAGCTTGATGCGGACGGACTTCCTCGAGCCACGGTCACAGCTTGGCCAGCCTCACCCGCGGCTCAACGATCAGAGAGTTGATGCGGGTGAGAGCTAAGTCATACCCTGCTACAACTCGCCTCACCAGACCCACGGCTCACTTATGAAAAAGCTACAACACCACCCCCAAACACTCCAAGCTTCCCACACACCACAAAACATCTCATTTTCCAGTTAGAACTCACATAAAAGTTGGCAAACAATACTCAATTTACTGCATTAACACTATCCAAACATATATCCCAATTGGTTCAACAGGCATCAAAGCAAAAACACTCATCAAACAACACACCCTCATAATCACCACATCAAACACTATCCTTAAGGCATAAGAACACCCAATTTATCTATTTCTAACCTAATGCATAGACACTACTTATAAACAAGTATCTAGGAGGGAATGGAAGAAATATCTTGAATGGAAGATTGAACAATCCTTTCCAAGCCTTCACCACTTGCTTGGCCTTGCAAGCCCAACCTCCTACCTTCTTCTTCAAAGAAAAGGTATCAATTAGGAAAGAAAATTTGGAAAAGAATGGAAGAGAATAAGAGAGAGTAAGAGAGAAAGAAGGAAACAATGAAATGAAATAAGAAAAGGAAAAACCCTAATTCAATTAGGATATTAACTCTCAAATTACCTACAAGTCCCTCATCTTTCAACTAACTACTTTTCTTCCCTCTACATTAACAAATTTTTCAAAAACACCCCTAATGAAGGGCCTTGGTGTTACATTCTTCCCATCTAATAAAAAGTTTCAGCCTGAAACTTACGTACCTAGAGTTTCAAACAAAGCCAGATACTTTCTTTGCATCTTCTCCTCAAGCTCCCACGTAGCCTCACGAACACTGTGGTTAGTCCGCTGCACTTTAACATAGGGAATTGTCCTTCTTCTCAAAACTTGATCCTTCCGGTCTACAATTCAGAGAGACTCTTCTTTAACGGACAAATCTTCTCGGATGGTCAATGATTCATATTTGATCATGTGGCTGGGGTCAGAAACGTACTTTCTTAATTGAGACACGTGAAATACGTTGTGCACCTTGGACAAAACAGGTGGCAAAGCCACTTTGTAAGCCAATTTTTCAACTCTCTCTAGTATCTCAAACGGTCCCACATACCTTGCACTCAACTTTCTACCTTTCCCAAACCGCATTACTCCTTTCATTTGAGACATCCTGAGATACACCGTATCTCTTGACTGAAATTCTAAAGGCCTCCTTTTAAGATTTGCCCAACTCTTTTGTCAATCTTGAGCTGACTTCATTCTCTTCTTAACTAAAGTTAGCTTCTCAACGGTAGATTGTACCAATTCCAATCCGGTTATTATTTTCTCGCTGATTTTATCCCAATACAACGGCGACCTACATTTTCTTCCATAAAATGCTTTGAACGGCGCCATACCGATGCTACTATGGTAGCTGCTGTTGTATGAGAACTCGATTAGCATCAATGAGTCCTCCCAACTGCCTCCAAAATCTACGATGCATGCTCTAAGCATGTCTTCCAAAAGTTTGAATCGTACGCTCTGTTTGTCCATCAGTTTGAGAATGATAAGCCGTGCTCAAATTCAATTGGGTCCTCATGACTTATTGAATACTCTCTCAAAACCAGGATGTAAAACGAGGGTCCCGATTCGAAACGATGCTCACGAAAACTCCATGGTATCGAACTATGCGGTCCATATAAAGGTTGGCCAAAGTGTCCATGGAAGCTGTAATAGTGGTAGGTAAGAAATGTGCCAACTTCGTCAATTGATCCACTATTACCCAAATTGTGTCATTGCTTCACCTAATTCTTGGCAATCCCACCACGAAATCCATGCTTATGTGTTTTCATTTTCACTCCAATATCTCCAAAGCTTTAAGCATTCCTGCAGGTTTTTTGTGCTCGACTTTAATTTGTTGGCACACCAAGCACTTGGACACATATTCTGTGATTTCTCTCTTCATTTCGCTCCACCAATATGATTTCTTCAAATCTCCGTACATTTTGGTGCTACCTGGGTGAATGAAAAGTTTGGAGGAGTGAGCCTCCGCTATTACTTCCTCCTGGAGATCGGCGTCTTTCGGTACAACTAATCGATTCCTCATCCATAAACTACTGTCCTCATGAAGATGAAAGTCGAACATCTTCTCATTTTTCATTTTTTCCTTTAGTCTAACCAACTCTTCATCTCCCGCTTAGGCCACCTTGATTTTTGCAATTAAAGACGGTTGAGTGATTAAAGTTGCAAGCACATTTTGCGTAGAGTTTACTAACTCTAAGTTCAACTGCTCCATTTGCTTCGCCAACATCATTGCCATGGTTCCCATATTCTTTCTATCGCCAAATCTTCAAGGCAAAAACCACTACCGCTAACTCTAAATCGTACACTGGGTAATTCCGTTCATAAGGTTTCAACTGACGAGAAGCGTAAACTATGATTATATCATTTTGTATCAAGACGCATCTCAAACTATTTTTCGACGCATCACTATAGATGATGAATTTTCCTATCTCCGAAGGCAAGGCAAGAATCGAGTATCCGATACAAACTTATTATTCAACTCTTGGAAACTCATCTTCACACTCCTGGAGACTATTGCAAACTTGACCCGACTTCTGAGTCAAACGGGTCAAAGGCAAAGCCATAGGTGGAAAACCCTTCCTACAAACTTCTGATAGTAGCCAGGCTAAGCTCAAGAAACTCCTACCTTCTGCTACATTAGTCAAGTCTAGGTCAATCTACTATTCGCTTCTATCTTCTTAGGATCCACCGATACTCTTCCTTTGAAATGACATGTCCCTAGAAAGGACTATGCTTTTAAGCCAAAATTCACACTTGTTGAACTTGGCGTACAGATTCTCACGTCTCAAAATCTATAAGGCTTCTCTGAAGGTGATCTTCATGCTCCACTTCACTAGATGAATAACCAAGATATCATCGATAAATACCACCACAAACTTATCAAGTTGCTATTGAACGATCCCTATTCATTCAAATCCATACAATGCAGTAAGGGGCATTTGTCAATCCAAAGGGCATCACAAGAAATTCGTAATGCTCATATCTCGTCCTAAAAGCACTCTTCAGAATGTTTTCAAACTTGATCCTTAATTGATGATAGCCCGAATGAAGGTCTATCTTGGAAAACACCGTTGCTCCTTTCAATTGGTCGAACAAGTCGTCAATCCGTGGAAACGGATACTTGTTCTTGACTATAATTTTGTTAAGCTCCTGATAGTCTATACACAATCTCATGCTACCGTCCTTATTTTTCACAAATAGGACTGGAGCATTCCAAGGCGAGACACTCGGTCGAATCAACTTCTTATCAAGCAATTCTTGGAGTTGCATTTTGAGTTTCCTTCAACTCGGTAGGAGCCATATGACACGGAGCCTTAGAGATTGGTTCGACCCTAGGCACTAGATTAATCTCGAAATCAATCTCTCTCTCAACAGTAATCCCGGCAATTCCTCGAGAAACACGTCCGAAAAATCACTCACCATTGAATATCCTCTACCTTTATTCCCTCTTCTTATTAGTGTCGATCACGTATGCCAAGAAACAGTCGCACCCTTTTTGAATAACCTTTGGAGTTTGCAAAGCGGATAGGATAGGGATAGTTTTCTCCCTTCCTTCCTTCCTCACACACCCTTGAAAAGAAAAGAATGGTGTATCCGGGACATGAAAGTCAACCCTCTTACCCTTACAATCCACATAGGTAAAATTCTGAAACAACCAATCCATACATAAAATAATGTCAAAACCTTCTATATTTAATTACACCAAACTAGCCAAAAACTCTCTTTCACCTAAGTCTAAGACACATGACTTATACACACGATTAGAAACTAATACCTTTCCTCTTGGAGTTTCTACTCCATAAGGTTCATCCAGTATACGAGATTCAACCTTCATTAGCAGTGTGAATTTTTGAGAAACAAATAAGTGACAAGTCTCACAGTCAAACAAGGTAAAGGCTAGAGTTGAATTAACGGTCACTATACCTGTCACTACATCTTCAGCTCCCTCGGCATCTTGAAGTGTCATGGTATATACTTTGGAATTCGACGATGCACGACTAGAATTTGCGGTCGATTAAGCCCCCAATTTGTTACTGTTCTCACTTGGTTTGGCGGTAGGCTTCTTGGGGTTAGAACAATTGCTAATCTTGTGTCTCATTTGTCCACAACCAAAGCAAGCCCCAGTCTTCCATCTACACTCTCCTACATGAAACCGATTGCAATGTTCACATGTCTTGATGCCGCTAGGTGGAGCACGTCTTGCCAAGGATTGTTGAGTGTCGCTACTTGCTTGTGCTCCCAAAGTCCTTAGTGGAAATGGTTGGCTAGGTGGTTGTGTTCCAAAAGTCACGAATGGCCCAGGTTTTTTGTTGCCTCGACTCCACTTTCTCTCAATTTGATGTCCTGTTCCGCATCCAAACTGGCCTCATACAACTAGTCACAATTGGTGTAGAAGTTTTTGGAGATCTTGGACTGGATTCTACTGTTGAATCCACCCTTAAAGGAAACCATCTTCATCATATCATTAGCCATCATAGAGGGGACAAATCGCTCGAGAACAAGGAAGGTGGTGTAGTAGTCTCTAATTGATATCGTTCCTTGCTTGAGGTTGTTGAAACTTTGAATTTTCTGGATATGGATAGCCGGTGGAAAATAATGCTTGAGAAAAATTTTCTTGAAATCCTCCCAAGTCAAAGTACGGCCCGAAGATGCCAAGATGAGAGCCATACCATTCCACCAGTTCTCGACCTCGCTGACTAAAAACAAAGTCACTACTTAAGGTCGCACGTGATCTGGCATCTACATGGTTTGAAACTTCTTCTCCACTTGTGATAACCATTGCTCCTCAACATTCGGATTTGAGCCCCCGTCAAAAGTAGGAACGTTGACCTTGCTTAGTTCCTTGAAGTGATAACACACACTATTTCGGTCCTCATCTTGACCGCTAGAATTGGCTCCGTGTTATGGTCGGGATTGTTGTTGGAATTGTTGTAGCCCTTGAATGACTTGGTAAGCTATGGCCAAAGTGGCCGGGTCCAGTTGTGTAATTAAAGGGTTAGGATTCTCCGATCTTACCGAAAGAACTACTTGAGGAATCTCCTCCATTCTCGGTCTTCGTGTAGGGCGGCGAGCAATCGTCATAAAGCTACAAAGAGGAACATTCATTTCCTCTTTATCTTCTTCATCGTCCGGTCCAAGGTTTTCAACCGAGACGTCAATATCATCCACTACTCTTTTGCTATTCCTCTTCTTGGGGGATGCCCGCTCTCGATCTCTTCCTATGTGGTATTCTACAAAACTAGATACATAAGTATCACGTCATCTTAGGTACCATATACTAAAACTACACATAATCACTACAAACCCAAACAAGACAATAAGAACTAATTTAAGCTTTAACATTTATCAATCATTCACACTTAAAGCATCACAGACAAAATTCAAGCCTAACTTCTGATACCATTTGTAACATCCTACGTTTAGACTGATCCAATAACTTTTGACTTTTAAATCACGGGTTCAAAATACTTAAGCAAGTTATTTAGTAACTCAAACGCAGGTCATTATACACTAATCACTTTTTCTTTCTCCCACCGATGTGGGATTTGGGGTCTCACATTCACCCCTCCTTTTTAGACTTTTGGATCCTCACAAAGCCCAATTCATATCCGAACTATTCACTCGGTTGTGTCGGATTCTAGAGGTGGCTCGTACGGGTTTTAGAGGTAACTCTTGCCTTTAAGTCGGCGTAGCACTTAGCCCCGCACAACATTTAGTTCCTTCACTTCCTTATGTAGTCGCGACCCAAGTACCATAGGCCTAGTTTCATCCCGTACAGAGACCACACGAGATTTGCTCTGATTCCACTAAAGATGTCATATCCCGTACCCAAAGTATAACACCCGCCATGCCTAAACTAAGTTACGACAAAAGGATCGTAAAACAAAGAACTTAAATTGCTCAAAATAGCTATTTCATTGAACTTAGCTCAATTACAAAATCATGTGATATATTACAAAGATATTCTTAAACAAAACAAAAAGTTCATCTTATACACTTCTACTAAGATCACAAAATACTTCTAAGTAGAAGAATCTATACAAAATTAATACCATAAAATCTTTGCTATGTATCACAATCCTATCTCCAAAAGCTAATACCAAGAGTCAATCCAATCTTCTTTTACAAAAGCATCGCCCTCTGCATATAACAATTAAGGGGGTGAGCAAAACAAGTCATTTAGTAAGTGGTAAAAATACTCCCTGTGACTTAAGAGTGTTACACTATTACATACATTTTATAAACAAAGTTATTATCGAATATGAATACAAAATAATATGGCCAAAATCATACTTTAACAAAAAACATACATTTCACTAAACGAAAAAATGAGTTCTATTAAAGGGTTTCATTTGACCCTGAATATCTAGTTGTTAACTATTACCGGTTAACACGGTCCTAAAACCAACGATAACCGGTTGGTACGGCCCCAAAACTAACTTTAACCAGTTAGTACAATTCCAAAGTCATCAAACATACAATTAAGAAACTAGTCTTGTCAAAGGAGTACTACATTCAAGAACTCAATCTATTCATTCATCCAAACATTCATTCATGTAGGCCACATTATCACTTTTATAATCAAATGCAAATAACCACCATTAAGCCATACATTTACATAGCAAATAATCATTTCATAAAATTCATCGTTTCATAAAACTCATTTTCAAAAGATCAAAGAGTACAAACCCTATTTACCTTGATCCGAGCTAACTAAGATAATTCGAGTAGGTATGGTCGACGACTTCGCCTAAAACACAAGAATAAACACTAAATCAATCACTACTTCTATCAAGAAAACCATATACGAAACTTAATGTTTAGAGTTTAGACAAAAGCGGAACAAGAAGTTCTACTGCTAGTGATCCGTAGGTGGACCTCACCTAACCATGCTCGCGGATTCCACAGCCTGTCTCGCGGATCACGCCTGGAAGCTGATCCGCGAAGCCAACCGTGGCCGTGGTTGGGTTAGGCCAAGCCCGTGACTCGACGAACAAAAGCTTAACACAGACAGACTTCCTTGAGCTTCAGTTGCGGCTTGGCCAACCTCACCTGCCACTCAACGATTAGAGAGTTGATGCGGGTGAGAGCCAAGCCACTCTCGGCCACGGCTTGCCTCACCAGACCCACGGCACACCTACGAAAAGGCTACAACACCAGCCCCAAACACTCCAAGCTTCCCACACACCATAAAACATCTCATTTTCTAGTTAGACCTCACATAAAGGCTGGCAAACAACCATTCTAATACTCAATTTACTACATTAACACCATCCAAACATATATCCCAATTGGTTCAACAAGCATCAAAGCAAAATCACTCATCAAACAACGCACCCTCATATTCACCACATGAAACACTATCCCCAAGGCATAAGAACACCCAATTTATCTATTTTTAACCTAAAGCATAGACAGTACTTGTAAACAAGTATCTAGGAGGGAATGGAAGAAATACCTTGGATGGAAGATTGAACAACCCTTGCTGAGCCTTCACCACTTGCTTGGCCTTGCAAACTCAACCTCTCACCTTCTTCTTCAAAGAAAGGGTATCAATTAAGAAAGAAAACTTGGAAGAGAATGGAAGAGAATAAGAGAGAGTAAGAGAGAAAGAAGGAAACCAATGAAATGAAATAAGAAAAGGAAAAGCCCTAATTTAATTAGGATATTAAGTCTCAAATTGCCTACAAGTCCCTCATTTTTCAACTAACTACTTTTCTTCCCTCTACATTGGCAAATTTTTCAAACAACCCTAATGAAGGACCTTGGTGTTACACTTACCTTGCTCCTCAACCGTCTAACAAAAAAACTTATAAGGGAAAGTGACCAAATTTGAAGTGTGAGTATTGTCAGTCACTTGGACACATAATGGATCGATGTTGGAGTCTCCATCCGGAAGTAAAACACAAATCAGACAAAAATAAAATGGGAGGAGATAAAAACATGGTCCTAATCATAAGGCCCATTTGACTACCCACTTTGCTGAATCTTTTTCTTCTAGTCCAATTGCTCTGCTTAATGATTTTAGTAGTTATTTATAGGCAAATCGTGGTCAGGGAGTGGTCCAAAGTGAAGATCAAAGATGTAATAAGCCTGCTGCATTTTTAAGCAAATTTGCAGATTTATTAGCTAATGCAAATGCTGAAAATAGCCAAGGTATTATGACTGCCTTTATGACTGCATTAGAAATTAGTACTTTGCATGATTTATGGATTGTAGATTTTGGTGCCACTGATCATGTGTCGAATAAGCTTGCTAATATTTGTGATTTTTGTCCTTTCTCCTATGTTGTGTCAGTAGCTAATGGAAAAAGTATTCCTATTAAGGGTAAGGGTAAAATCAAAGTTGTTTCTAACACCATAAAGTCTGATGTCCTTTATGTTCCTTCTTTTCCTTTCTAGTTATTGTCTGTTCACAAACTGATATACACTCTTAATTGTGAAGTCATCTTTACTCCTCACAAGATTGTGTTTCAGGACTGAATCACCAAATAGATAATTGGTGAAGGATTTCACTTGAATGGGCTCTACTACTTTCTTCCTAATTATGGGCTTTCTAAAAGTTTCCAAGTTGTTTTGTCTAATGTTAGGGAGCATTCCTTGTGGCACCGTCATTTAGCTCATCCATCTGAGTTTGTTTTCTCCAAAATAATTCTTGCTTTGTCTAAAGGAACCTGTGATTGTGAAGTTTGTCATTTTTCTATGTCTTCAAGGCTTCCTTTTAATACTTCATTGTCTCAAACTACTAAGACTTTTGAATAATTACACTCTGATGTATGGGGTCCTTTTTCTATGTCCGTAGATGGTTTCAGATACTTTGTAACCTTTATTGATAATTTTTCGAAGGTTACTTGGGTTTATTTATTGAAATCAAAAGGTGAAGTTTTTTATTATTTCAAGGACTTTCATATGATGATTACCAATCAATTTTCTGCTCATTTCAAAATCCTTCGAACTGATAATGGCACAGAATATATATTTTATAACATGACAAATTACTTAACTTTTAATGGAATATTGTATCAAACTAGTTGCGTTAATACACCGCAACAAAATGGGGTTGCTGAACGTAAAATTCAAGATTTGTTGGAGAAAACTTGGGCATCATGCTTCAAATGAATGTTCCAAAATATTTTTGATCTTATAGAGTGCTTACTACTACTTACCTTGTCAATCAGTTACCAAGCCGAGTATTGGTTTTTAAATGTCCTCCTCTTGAAGTGTTGCAAGAAAAAAAAGCCCAATATATCTCATTTAAAGGTTTTTGGCTGCACTTGTTTTGTACACTTGTTAGTGCATTAGCGAGACAAACTTGATCCAAGAGCAATTAGATGTGTATTTTAGGGTTATTCACAAACAAAGAAGGGGTACAAGTGTTATGATGCTGCTGCAAAGAAACTCTATGTTACTAGAGATGTTCGGTTTGTTGAAACAAGTCCTTATTTTACAACTCCGAGTAAGGAGGAGTTTTTGACTGAATTATTTCCCTTGCTAGGTGTTGAGATTTGCCATGAACGTTCAAATAATACAATAGTTCCAGTATCAACTTCCTCTTCTGACTTGAATGTCTCTAAAGGTTTGGTAAGCACGGAAGATGTTGCTTACCAAGAAGCTGTCATCATCTCAAATGAGCAAGAGCCATCAGATGTTTTGGTGCACCATCTGTTCCTCGACGTAATTCTCCGAGGAACTATCAGCCTCCCAAGAAATTTGAGGCTTATTCGGTCAAGCACCCTTCTGCTGATTTTTTGTCTTATCAAAGACTATCACCCACATGTTTAGCATTTCTTACATCTATTTCTAATGTACATGACCCTAAAACTTTTCAAGAAGCTCAAAGCCAAGCTGTATGGAGGAAAGCTATGGAGGGCGAATTGACAACTCTTGCAGAAAATAATACTTGGAGTATAATGCCTCTTCCTAATGGCAAACAAGCAGTGGGTTGTCGATGGCTTTTCAAAACCAAATTCAATTCTGATGGGTCCATTGATAGACACAAGGCACGTCTCATAGCTCAAGGTATTACTCACGAATATGGCATAGACTACAAGGAGACCTTTGCTCCGGTTGCCAAAATGACTACTGTCATAGTACTTTTATCCCTAGCAATTAATAATGGTGGCTCTTATCTCAAATGGACGTCAAAAATGCATTTTTGCATGGGGATCTTGAAGAAGAAGTTTACATGAAACTTCCTCCTAGTCATTCTCAAAGTGGTGATCCTTACTCAGTGTGTAAACTCCATAAATCTATTTATGGATTAAAACAAAGTCCTCGCGCATGGCATGCTAAGTTGAGTTCAGCTCTTGAAACTCTTGATTTCTCAAGGAGCATTGCTAATTCATCACTATGTTTGACTTGGAAAGGTTGAAAAATTGATGGTATTTATTTATGTGGATGACCTTATTATAACAAGAAATGATGTTGATTCAATTGCTAAGTTGAAAAAGAATCTTCAGCAATAATTTCCTGTGAAGGACCTCGGATCTTTAAAATATTTTCTTGGGATAGAAATGGCAACTTCCAGCAAAGATTTGTTTCTTAATCAACATAAATAAATTCTAGACTTGCTCCATGATGTAGGTATGGCAAATTCTAAACCTACTCCTACCCCTTCAGATAGTAAATTGAAGCTTAATTCTAACAAAGAAGCACTTAAGTGTCTTGCCTATTATCAAAACTTGTGGGAAAGCTTATTTATTCAACTATTACTCAGCCTAATATCTTCTTTGCTATTAGCCTTATTAATCAACATATGCATGCTCCAACTATTTATCATTTGAGTATGGTAAAACGGATATTGCGATACTTGAAAGGAACAATTGGTCAAGGGATAGTTATGACAAAAAATGGGCACACCAACATTGTGGGATATACTGATTCAGATTGTGCAGGAAATGTTCTTGATCAACAATCTACTACAGGTTATTGCATGTTTGTTGGTGATAATCTTGTGTCATGGAAAAGC
Source organism: Mitragyna speciosa (assembly GCA_024721245.1). NCBI lineage: Eukaryota > Viridiplantae > Streptophyta > Magnoliopsida > Gentianales > Rubiaceae > Mitragyna > Mitragyna speciosa. The sequence continues at coordinate 12,024 of JAMWEH010001111.1, forward strand.
AAAAAGCAACATGTGGTAGCTCGTTCTAGTGCCGAGGCTGAATATCGGGCAATGGCAACTGCAACCTATGAACTTGTGTGGCTTAAAGGTCTTCTCACTGATTTAGGTTGTCCATGTGCAACCCCAATAACTCTATTCTGTAATAATCAAGCAGCCATGCACATTGCAACAAATCTCGTGTTTTATGAAAGAACAAAACATATCGAAATTGATTGTCACTATATTCATCAAGAAGTTCAATCTAAGCTCATTTCTACTAGCTATGTGCAAACTAGTGATCAACTAGCAGATTTGTTTACCAAAGTTCTGCCTTTTAATCAGTTTCAACAATTAGTGAGCAAGCTTGGATCCATTAATCTCTTGGATCCAGCTTGAGGGGGAGTATTGGAAGTTATGTAAATAATAGATTGATTCCTAGATTAGTGGTGCCTTATATGGTGATTCCTAGATTAGTGGTGCTATGTATGGTAGGTTGCTGTATAGATTTTTTGACTAGGCTAAATTAGCATAATTACCTTAAGCTCTAATTATCTATAAGAATTCTTGTATACTGTATAGTTAAGGTATGAATAAAAAGTGATATTTTTTCTCCAAAAAGGTCTTCCTTTTCTTCATCCTTTCTTCACATTTCTACAGGAGGAAAAAGGTTGCTTGCTAGATTAAATTTGGTGGCACAAATAATTCTTCTTCACCACGGCTTATGGCAGCTCATGTATTCATGAACATCACCATGGACATTGCATCAACTATCTTATGTGAAATGCAAATCCCAATGGCTATGCCTCCACTTTCAAAGAAATTGATCTGGACAGCTAATGGCATGCAAATTCCAATGGTGTACGGCTCTAAAGGAAGATATTGGTTTAGTTCCTCTATGGAGGCTTCTGAGAGATTAGCATGAACTTGAGCTTCCACAAAGAGAGCTCCGAAGTCATTACAATCAATGGAGGAAAGATCGGCAGTGATCTTTCTGGCTAAGGGGTAAAATATAGCTAGTACCTTTGATAAAGAGTGTTTTGGATGCTGGGATCTGTGGGAATGGTCAACATTCGTGTTGCGATAACAATTTTGATAGAAGAAAATAAGAGGTATACAAGTAGGCTGTGCAAGTTGATCTAGAAAGGAAAGTTTAAGGTCTTTCCTGTTGATGGGCGTTGGAGATGATGGTTTGATCAATTCCTTTGATATTATCACTAAACTAGCAACCATCTTGTTAAATGACTTTCTAATCTGGTTTGCAAGCCCCCAATGTTTAGCCACTTAAATAGAATCCATAATGATACGTGGGTGCGACAAGCGAAATTTCATATGAGCGGCCAAGACAATCTTGTGAGATAGGACATGAATTTGCTATACCTAAATTCCAAGCTGCGCAAGTTCGACTTTGTCATTTTGGACAAGTTAAAGTGTATGACACATGAACTAGCTATAGTTGGATCTAGAGCCTCGTAAGTTGAGGCTTTGCCATTTTTAACAAGTTAAAGTGTGCGTAACTAGTCAGTTAAAATGTGTAACTCTGTCAAATCATAGCGTAACTTTACTAAAGCATAGTGTAACTATTTTTCACACCAAAATGATGTCATTTTTTATTTCAAAATAAGCCTTACTGGCTCAATCTCGTTCCTCTATTTTTACTATCTTAAATCATGGGCGTCAACTTGTTCCAGCTGGAACTTGTGACAATTTGTTCCCAGCTATAGCTCAATGAAGTATATAATAATAGTACACTAAGCTACGTCACCAAATTCATCTCTAAAAATAGTAAGTTTTTGTAAAAATTTCAACAAAAATCATAACTTCTCTACATAAATTTACTATTTTTTTTTTACTTTTGATTGCAGCAACACTTTCTTGGAATATATAATGTATTATAATGACGCATAATTAAATGATGAGGTAAACAAATTATATATTTTCTGAAAAAATAATAAATTGTCAAAAAAATATCGGAGCAAACTTCATGTTACCACAACATTACCACAACATTACCACAACACCTCCCAAAAGTATATATAACTAACTAAATATATATTCCATAAGCCCCAAACATCTACTCTTTAATGGTAGATCTAGATGCGGAAGATTTTTTGTCCCATTAAAGCTTTACTTATTCTGAAATAGGCATCTAGAATAATATTAAAATTCGCCCCAATTTTTTCTGCATACTAAATGCAATTATGTAACACATTGCATTTTACTTTTCACTCTCCAATCTTATATTCACGGTTTTCACCCCTAGTTGAGATTGTAACTTGCATTTCATTCAAAAGCCATTATATATCAGATCGTGAGAATGTCACATTAACATACACGCATTTTATACTGTTGTTTCTCCAACATTTATTTACACTAATTGCTAGCACAACCCCCTATAAGAATTACTGGTACAAGGGAAGAGATCATGACATTGCCTTTAATCAAAAGAAAAAAAATAGAATAAGGTTGGGGTACAATGGTACAATGAATTTTTCGTTATCACAAGAGTCACTAAAATGATAGTTTGAATAAAAATAGGGAGTACTAATTAGACTTTGGAAACAATAATATTGTCATTAAATAGCGATATTGCTAGAGGAAATTTTTTCGAGTAAAATTGTTCAAAATACCTCAAATGCCCCTTATAATTAGTAGTTATAAACTTTATTGAGTCCCATCAATACAGTATTAGCTTCCTCTCTTCTTTTAGTGTCGTGTGATTCTCAGTTCTTCCTGTCCGCCACTCCTATATCAATTCCTTCGCCAACAATTAGTAATATACTTAAATTTTGATAAAAGGAGTTTCTATATGACTTCATCAATTCCTTCGCTAGCAATTAGCAAGCAATAATATAATTAAATTTTGATAAAAGGAATTTCTATATAACTTTGTAGATCTCTATGGAGCCTAAAATTGAAGTAAAAGCTACAAAAAGACATTCAGGTAAAAGCATTAGCACAAACAATGTGACGGTTGAGCATGCGACGATACTAAGAAATTGCTTCTAATGCTGAGTGTCTGGGATCCAAAATAGATAATGGGTACAAGCAGGTTGCTTCACAGAGAGACCCGGATCGGGAATTTAAGAAGGATTTGCGGAATCCACTCAGAACAAGACCGAACCCACTTGGTATTGGGGTTGTTTATGCTCTCGGGGTGGTGGGAGTCAAGTACTCCTTGGGGTTAGGGGCTTCCATTATAGATCGGAGAAAGGGTCTACTTCTTCCTGTGCTGATGAAGTGGAACTTCAAGATTCCCGCCATCTAACAAAATCTGTCTCAAATCCAATCTCTCCGACAAAATTTGGCCAGAGTCTGGAGGCGCGTGGGATGTACGACAAAATTAATGTGCGAGACCAAGTCCCTACTGTCAATAAAAGGTGAAGATAAAGTGGTTGAGTTGATGTTTCTGCACCTCTTGATCAAGATTGTAGGGCTGGAAAAACAGTTATCTCAATCCAACAACCTATTGAAGAGCAAGTGCGTGGGTCGTCTTCTCAAGGCGAACCTATCTCTCCCGGTATAAGTTTTGATTAATGAGCTTCTCATTTAAAAATAAGGGTTAATTACAGTTTGCCCCCGTGAGAGAAACCTACACTTTGCCTCCTTCATGTAAAAAATTTACACTTTTCATCAATATTTTGGGTTAAAAGTTTTTTTATTAAGTTAATTTTGCATAAATTGTTAAAAGTCTAAGTTGCCCTCACAACAAATATACCTATAGGTATTAAAATTTACTTATTTTTTTATTTTATCCATTACATGTTTATCATACCCGTATAATATGCATTTATACAAATAATTTTAAAAAATTAATACTTAAAAATACTTGTACATGCTTTGTAACTAATCATATAAAGTATATAAAATTTTTTGTTGTATTATACTTCATGAATAATATTTCAAGTTGTGGCGAAATTTTAAAATTTGTGTAATAGTAATGATACATCTTTCGTGTTATATACAAAACAATAAAGATTTATATCCAAATTTTTATACATGCATATATATTAAGCCAATAAGATCATAGAATTTTAATTAATGTGATATCTCATACACCAATAAAAGAGTTAAAATTGATATTAATGTAACATAATGTATTAAACATAATGTAATATCTTATATACAAAAAAAAAGAGTTAAAATTGATATTAGTAAGCATATTATATTAAACGTAATATAATATTCCATGCACAAAGCAAAAAGCTAAATTGATATTGATGTAGCATAATATATTAAAAATATTAAATTAATAAAAATTTTAATCATTTTATTGGTTATATATATATATGTATATATATAGACACATACATACATGTGCAAAAATTTAGATATAAGTGATTATTGTTTTGTATAGAGTGCAAAAAAATATATCTTCATTATTATTATACAATTTTTAAATCTTATGACAAATTGAAATATTATTTGTGAAGCATAATATGATAAAATTTTTTATGTATTTTATATGATTAGTTAAAAAGTATGTAAAATTATTTTTTAAAATTATATATACGAGTATGATAGACATGAATGGAAGGAAAAAAGAGAAGTAAGTTTTAATGCCTATAGGTACATTTATCAATACACATGCAATTATAAGGGCAATTTAGATTGTTAACAATTTATACAAAATTAAGTTAATAAAAAAACTTTTAAACCCAAAAATATTGGTGCAAAAGTGCGTGTTTTTTACATTGATGGGGGCAAAGTGTAGGTTTCCTCCACTTTTAGGGGGGCAAACTGTAATTAACCCTAAAAATAATCCTATTAAGCCAAAACAAGGAATGGAGCTTAAATTTTTTGAACCTGAATCCATGGCAAGGTATGTGTGAGTCCTCCTAAGAATATTGTTCAAGAGGCAAACCCAAGATCGAATGAATGTTTGGTGGGGTACTTCATCGAGCAACAGCTTTCATACAAAGCTGTGAGCTCTATTGCCCACGTATTTGGGATAAAATGGGTCTTCTGGAAATTTTATCCCATGGAAATGGTTGTTACCTTTTCAGATTTGATAGTGAAGCTAGCTGTATAGAGGTTTTGGAAATAGGACCTTGGTTCTTTGTTCAGAGGCCTTTAATTTTACAAAAGTGGCATCCCAAAATGAAATTAACAAAGGAGAAGCATCATGAAATTCCCCTCTGGGTAAAATTTTACAATGTTCGTTTGCATATGTGGTCTGCACAGGGGTTCAGTTATATAGCAAGTGCAGTCGGAAAGCCTCTACATGTAGATTCTGTTACTGAAAATTTTCAAAGAATTTCTTTTGCTCGCATTTGTGTTCTGGTTGATGCAAAGAAGCCCTTGCTGGATTGTTTTGATTTGAAACTTGATGATGATGAGTATATTGAGATCAGAACCGAGTACCAATGGAAGCCTAAAATGTGTCGTTCTTACAAAGTCTTCGGGCACTCAAATAATCAGTGTCCGAAGGATGTGGGAGTTAATACTGCAGAAAAGATGAACAATGGGGAAATTGCTAACAGAAATGAGCCAAACGTAGTGAGTGAGAACAAAGGAATTGACAAGTCTCAGGAAGTGATTGTTGCTGCTGAATTGCCAGAGCCAGGGTAAGACTCAATTGTTGACAAGATTGTGGCTAATGAACCTCTAGAATTGCAAAAGATGGGTTTAATGGATCCTTACCAGATTTCGATACTAGAGTTGAATGTTGATTTATCAGAAGAGGTTTTGGATGAGACATCTTGTTCAAATTTTAGACCAAACCATTGCCGACATCCAAAATAAGGGAGCTAGAAAAAAGAAAAAGAAGGGCAAGTCTCTGTAAGTGGAGGTACCAGGGGTTTCTCTTGGTAAGGTTTTTTAATTCACTCTCCCCCCTCCCTTTTAGTGATCATGAATTTTGGTTCTTGGAATATCAGGGGCTTGAATAAGCTTAATAAACAAAATGAAGTAAAAAGTTTTTTGTCTAATTATAATATTCGATTAGTAGCCTTTTTAGAGACAAAAGTGAAGGCGATAAATAAAGATGCTATTTCAAATGCGATTGCATACTCTTGGAATTTTCTCTCCAACTATAACTGGTCTAATCTTGGCAGAATATGGGTATGTTGGGACCCAAATTTTTTGAATGTGGCTTGTCTTAGCAACACGGACCAAGTTATCCATTGTCACATCACCTCAGTGAACAATGAATTTTGCTGTGCAATTTCTTTTGTCTATGGTGATAATGATCCCATAAATAGAAAAGAGCTTTGGGGTGAACTTGTGAGACATTCTCATTTGGAGAAATTGATGCCATGGATAGTTTGCTGGTGATTTCACTGTAATTAGGTTTGTCCATGAGAGAAGTGGAGGTGCAACTGACTGGCCTCAATACATGAATGACTTCAATGATTGCTGCTATCAAGCTGAATTAGATGATCTTAGAAACAATGGACTCCAATTTACATGGTGCAATGGCCAGGAGAATAATCTTATTCACAGGAAAATTGACAGAGTGCTCATGAATGAGAGTTGGAGCAGAACATTTCCATTTTCTGAAGCTTATTTTTTACCCAAAGGTATCTCTGATGATTCTCAAGTCCTTATCAGGGTCCTACCGCACAATCTAAATGTTCGAAAGCCTTTCAAGTTTTTTGATTTCTGGACTGAGAATCAGGAGTTTTTGGCTATTGTTAGAAGAACATGGGACACTTGTATGAAGGGTTCTCCTATGTTCAAAGTTTGTCAAAAACTAAAATTTTTGAAACTGGAATTGAAAGAATTGAACAAAAAAAAGAGTACAGTGATTTATTTGCCAAGGTGCAAGAGGCGAAAAGGGAACTACATGCTATCCAAGTTCTGATTGATGCAAATCCAAGAGACACAAAGCTAATTGCAAAAGAAAAATCGACATCCAGAAGGTTTTGGGAGCTTAGCCAACATGAAGCAAGTTTTTATAAGAAGAAGTCCAGAGTTGCTTGGTTGAGTCAAGGTGATGAGAATACAGCTTTTTTTTTTCAAGAAAATTAATCAACGAAATCAATTTAATAGGCTAATGTCTATTTGTAAAGATGATGGGACAAGGGTAGAAGATTATCCAGAGCTAAAGAAGGAAGTTGCTTCTTACTTTCAAGATTTATTGGCTCCACCACAACGATATAGTGAAGGGAACTTTAGACATTTAGCTGGTTATGTCACTAAATTTCTAAATGAAGAGCAGAGGAATAATCTGGTTCGGGTTGTATCTGCTGAGGAGATCAAAAATACATTCTTCTCAATTCCAAATGGCAAGGCTCTTGGGCCTGATGGTTTCAACGCAAAGTTTTTTAAAAGTGCTTGGCCTGTCATAGGTGAGGAAGTTACAGGAGCTGTGATGTCCTTCTTTAGAGATGGTAAATTGTTAAGGGAGGTAAATTCCGCCATCATATCTTTAATCCCTAAGGTTCAGAATCCTTCTTATTTGACTGACTATAGACCCATTTCTTGTTGTAATACTTTGTATAAATGTATTGCCAAGATTATTGCTAACAGGATGAAAGTGGTTCTTCCTCAACTCATCAGCTCTTCACAATCTGCTTTTGTTCCTGGAAGGAAAATTGTTGACAATGTCTCACTGGCACAAGAACTTTTGAGGAACTACCATAGGGGTTCTGGAAGTCGTCGGTGCACCATTAAAGTTGATTTGCGGAAAGCCTATGACACGGTTAGATGGAGTTTCATCTTCAAAACTTTGGAACTTATGGGTTTTCCAGATTTATTCATTTGTTGGATAAAGGAATGCATAACTACAGCAAAATTTTCTATAAATATAAATGGGGAACTTAATGGATATTTTGCTTCCTCGAGAGGATTGAGAAAGGTGATCCAATGTCTCACTATTTATTTGCTATTGTCATGGAGGTGCTTGACGGGATTCTCAAGGTTGAAACATCTGATCCTAAGTTCAAGTATCATTGGCGATGTGAGAAAGAGAGAATAGTCCATATGTGCTTTGCTGATAACCTGATGCTTTTTTGTCTAAGCAATCAAGAATCAGTTGATATCTTGATGCAATCTATTGCATTGTTTTCCAAAATGTTGGGTCTAACTCCAAATGCTTCTAAAAGCTCAATTTTCTTTTCAGGAGTAGAGGATGAAAATAAGAGATCTATCATCCAATTTCTGGGATTTGAAGAAGGGGCTCTTCCTGTAAAGTATCTTGGAGTTCCTCTTATTAGCAGCAAACTAAGAGCTTGCGATTGCAAACCTTTGGTTGAAAAGATAACAAACAGGGTTAAATCTTGGTCCAATAAATACCTATCTTACGCAGGGAGAGTTCAATTTATCAAGTCTGTTTTGTTCTCAATGCAGGTATTTTGGTACAGCATATTTATTCTTCCAAAAAAAGTCATTAAGCAAGTGGAAACTATTTTGAGATGCTTTTGGAAGGGTACCGATCTTAAACAATCTACTGCTAAGGTGGCTTGGAGAGATATTTGTGTTCCTAAAACTGAAAGGGGCTTGGGTTTAAAAAGACTTGAAGAATGGAACAAAGCAACTTTCTCTAAATTGTTCTGGAGGATTCTTAACAGGGAAACAACTTCAGCTTGGGTAAAGTGGACTTACACTTATCTTCTTAAAGGTAGAAGTTTTTGGAATATTAGATTACCTAGAGATTATTCTTGGACCTGGAGGAAATTACTCAAATTAAGAGATTGTATGATAATTCATTTCTTTCATAAAATTGGAGATGGTCGTAGCACTTCTTTGTGGTGTGACAATTGGCATCCAGAAGGTCCAATTTCTATATCTAGAGGAGATGCAATAATTCGTGTTTCAGGTTTGGGTAAGGAAGCAGTGGAGATGGCCTGACTGTAACAGTCGATATAACAGCTTATTTCAGGATTTAATCTCCTCTATTCCTGCGGGTTTGGTGCCAAATTCAAGTGAAAGAGATAGAGTCCTGTGGGGAAATCATAATTTCACTATTTCGCATGCATGGGAAACTATGAGGACAAGGCGCCATCATGTTCCTTGGGCAGATATTTTATGGGAAGACACCATTCCAAGACATGCTTTCATACTCTGGTTAGCTGTTCAAAATAAATTGTCTACTCAAGATAGACTGCTTAATTGGAAATTGATATTGGGGATGAGCTGTGTTTTTTGTGGGTTAAATGTTGAAGATCATAATCATTTATTCTTTAATTGCTCTTTTACTAAAGGGGATGTCTCTTAATTCCAAATGCTCTATACAATGGCCTCAAACAAATTGGGACAATTTGATTACCTGGTTCGGTATTAATTTGAGAGGCAAGTCATTAGCTAAGGTTCAGTACAGAGTGCTTTTGGTATCTACTGTATATTGCATCTGGAAAGAGAGGAATTGGAGATATTATGTACATAAATGCAGGGATGCTAGTATAATTCAAAAGGAGATTTTTGATGTTGTTAGATGCAAGTTGTTTTCTCTACAAAATATCAAGAAAACCAACTCTAATAGGTGGTTGCAGAGGAAGTGGTTACTACCCGAGCATATTTTTCGTTTATGATCTTTTGGTATTTGTAGTAGATAGTTCAATATTCAATTTGCAGGGGACTTTTCACTTTTGTTATTGTTGATTGATAAGTCTACCTAGACTTATGTATGGTGTTTTGATAGAATTATGATGATTGGGTTGTGCCCTATCTTTGTATTTCCTTGGGTGTGATGGTATTTCCTTGGCATGAATAAAATCTTACTTACCCAAAAAAAAAAAAAAAAAGACATTAAAAGTGATAAACCATATCAAGTTTTGTAATATAAGTACAATAGTATTCCCCCCCCCCCCCAGAAACATTAATAAAACTGCATCCTACTACAAATGATAACTACAAATGATAAGACGTAGTCACTACTAATGGTATCTACCAGTGCTAATGTAGTTTTATGTTTAGACACGATTGGATACTGAAGATTAAACAAAGGATTTAAATTGGGAGTGGGAGATAACCAGTAATGTTAAATCCTGGTTTCATATTAGAGGCAGGATTTGAACTAGGAGACAACCATTAATGTTGAAGCTTAGTTTCAACAAAAAGTGACTACTAATGATAGAATGTAATTTTATATTAGACACAATTAGGTACTAAGAAAATTAATTGAGAAATTGAATAGTTCTAACTTGAACGCTTCTTAGAGATCAATTCAACATGAACCATTGTTTGAAAATAGTTTATAGGACGTTGAATTTAAACTGTGCAAAAAATATCAGAATGGATAACGGCTGGTCAAGTTGAAATTTTGAACTTACCTTGCCATTTTTTTGCCCTTTTGCATGAGAGAGAATATATAAATTTTGAATTTACCTTGCCATTTTTTTCCCCTTTTGCATAAGAGGGAATATATATACTTTGTGCCCGAAAAGCAAGGTAAATTCATTATTAAAATTGTAAAATCACAAAAGCTTCAATCCGTAGGAACCGGATACAGAGAACTTGCATGGGTAGGTGTGAATGGCTGGTGAGAATATCAAGAAAATATGAAGTACCATTGCTGTATCCTCCCGTGCTCCTCAGACTGAGCGCGTTTAGCGAGCAATCAAATTGAAATTCCGCGTGGATGATATTTTGCGGAAAGGTTTTCTGCAAAAATATTACTATAACAATTTCTATATATGCGTGTTTATAAGATGAAAAAATGATTAGAAAATGTGTGGGAAAAATAATTTATTTTTAAAAACCATTAAATGAACAAAGCTTTAATATTTCCGCTTAATTCGTGATATGACTATTATCATTACGTTCTCTTCCATTATTTAAGCATGTTACTATTGCCAGCCTGAAAGAAAGAGAAACGTATCTGTTTTGATTCGTCAGAGTCGCAGAAAAGAAGGCTGCGTTATGATATGGTGAAAACATAGCCGGCGAGTTAAGTCAAGTCAATGGTATTTATCAATTGAAATAATGGTTCCATCAAATAACAAACGCCGAGCAAATTTTTATGCTAGAGCAATTTTACTCGAAACGACTAAATACCCTACATATTTCAAAAATTAATAATATCCAATGAAATTTGTGGCCCCATCAAAACTTTCATGCTCCAATTTTCTCTCTCGTTGATGTTGATCTTCTCCATGTGTTCCCAAATACAAACCCTTCAGACATGGCAAGCTCATTCTGGTTCTCAGGCAGGGGCGGAGGGAAGGGGGGGGCCAGGGGGGGCAACCGCCCCCCCTCCAACTTGTAAAAAAAAAAAATTGTAAGTATAAATTTTTGAATTACTATATTTTGCCCCCCCAAAAATTAACCAAAAAATTAACTATGCCCCCCCAAGCCTTTGAATTCATAAATTACTTAGAATTGGGCCTAACAATGTCTAATTACTTGTTAACTTTTAATTAGAAGAACATAAAATATTTTGTGCCTATCATTTGAAATTTGCCAATTGATTTTTCATTAGAAAATTAGAAAATAACAATTTTTGGTCTTAGTTGCATGACATCACCAAAGCTTCCCATATAAGCTACTAGTATATAATATTCTTTCACTACAAGAAATTTAGTTTTTACCCACACATAAAATTGCTACACATAATATGTGTGGGTATTTAGCTACACATTTATTCTGTATGTGTGGGTAAATCTAATATGATTAATTGCTATATATTTGGCATTTATTAAGTGTAGGTAAATGTTTATAGTTACATATGAAATTGGTGAGAGAATTTTCTTGACAAACATTGAGAAATGGCGCCATTTTTTAATTTTTTCATTGCTGATGTGGTGTTTTTTTATTCACATTAAGTGTAGGTAAAGGTCAATCGTTACATATGATTGGGTGGGAGAATTTCCCTCCAAATATTGAGGATTAGGCGGCATTTTTCAATTTTCAAATGCTGATGTGGCCTCTTTTTTTATTTACATTAAGTGTAGGTAAATGTCAATAGCTACACATGAATTGGGTGGGAGAATTTCCCTCCAAATATTGAGGATTAGGCGGCATTTTTCAATTTTTCAAATGCTGATGTGGCCTCTTTTTTTATTTACATTAAGTGTAGATAAAGGTCAATAGCTACACATGAATTGGGTGGGAAAATTTCCCTCCATATATTAAAAATTGATGGCATTTTTATTTTTTTGGGAATGCTGATGCAGACCTTTTTGTTGTTTAATTACCCACACATAAGTATAAATGTCAACTATGTGTGGGTAAAGGTGGTTGCACTATTCACATCAAGCTTGATGATGTGGAAAAAAATGCCACGTCATCTATACACACACATAGCTACACATGAATTGGGTGGAAAAATTTCCCTCCATATATTAAAAATTGATGGCATTTTTATTTTTTTGGGAATGTTGATGCAGACCTTTTTGTTGTTTAATTACCCACACATAAGTATAAATGTCAACTATGTGTGGGTAAAGGTGGTTGCACTATTCACATCAAGCTTGATGATGTGGAAAAAAATGCCACATCATCTATACACACACATATAGTAAATATTATATATGAAATTACAATTTTATCTATTTTTATTAAAAAAATTACGACTAAAATAAGTTTGAATTTTAAATAATTAAAGGGTAATTTTGTAAATTTAAGGATAAGAAAATAAGATGAAAGAAAAACAAAAGAAAATATATGCCCTAATTACTTCCTACAATTGGCAGCCCTCTCATCCCCAAAATAACAAATCTATCGCCTCCTTCTCTCATCCCCAAAAACAAGGCTCTTCCTCCCAACCCCAAAGCACCACCTCTGCCATTTTGCTCGCCATCGCGGACTCCTCCTCCATCATTCTGCTTGCTGCCGCCCACTCCTCCTCTGCTGTTCTGCTTGCCGTAGTTACTTCCTTTGCCATCTCTTCCAAATTGAAGCAAATCTTTTCCGATTTTAATATTCTGAGCCAGGTAATTTTGTTCCATTTTTTGTGGTTCAAGGAGTGTGATCATTAAGTGGGAAAGCCCACCAATGTATATGACGTTAGTGCCCAAGAAAATTGCAAAATCAGCACCTTTTCTTGGTGAAGTTAATTTTCTCAGATTTGAGTAGTGTGCAGTAGTATTCATTAATTTATGGGTATCTTAGATTATAAGTATTTCATCACGTTAGAACCCATGTGGGAAAAACATATAACTATTTGCAGATTTTGCAAGAAATTAAGGAGCCCATATGACAATATTCTAAAAGAAAGCTCTTTTTCATTATTAGGTGTGGGTGGCCACATTTTTTGCTTAGCTACTGATGTGCTGCTTTGAACAAATATAACTGGAAGCCACGATTTTATGCTTCTAGATATTTTTATTAGCATAATAGAAAATTAAATCATTATCCCAAAATTCAAGGTATGTTTTTAATTTTTGATGAAAATTTGAGGGATAAAACAAAATAGAGAAAGAATTATAAGAAGAAAATTTAGTGGGGCTCCCATTTTTTCTACTTGAGTGCTATATTTGTTGGATGTAGGTGGTATTGACTTTCGACTATTGAGAAATCTTCAAGAGGCAAGGGGTGATGCAGCAACCCATATTTACTTTCTGTAAGTTTCTAAATTGATGGCAAGTGTGGAAGCTTGTTTGCATTTTGATCATACTCTCATTAAAAAGCCATGAAACAAATTCAAACTTTTTCTCACAATGGTCATGCCCAACACAATCCATCCGTTTGAACTCTTTAATACAGCCTTATGACTTTTTGCACCTGCAACTAATTTGATTAAAGTAAAGTGAAAGGCCAATTTCAGGCCACTCTCAGGCCAAGTGAATCAAGAAACTGATCTTAATCCCGAGGCTGCCCCTGTTTTGCTTTGGTAATTGATAAAATATTGCGTACATGGTCATTGATGGGTGTTCAAACATTTGCCAACAGTATTGTTTGTTTGATTTGGATACAAGATTGGTTAATGTCAACCACATGTAGCATCTTAATTTGGCTAAGTTTCCAATTCTTTCATCAATAGATACACCAAAAGTAATATGTTATTGTTCCAATAGATCTTATATGAAGTTCAATGCCCTTAGGAAAGTTTAATTTATTTTTTTCAAAATGTTTTTTTTTACTTCGATTTCAGCAAAATGACGCATAACTCTATTTGTACAAGATCTCTTAGTTTTGCTGTAAACATTTATGCAATAAATGACAAATGCGCTATGTAAATAGTTCTTATCAACTAATCTCTTTGTTCATTCCGTTGGTTTTCAAATGCTTCCATAAAACTTCGGCTATTACCAAAATTGTACTGATCTTTAGCTCCTTTTCAAAAGTTCATAATAGTTTTTTTATCGTTGGGAGTAGTGTTTTTGTTGAGATATTGAACATGGCAAAAAAGATTATAATTAGACTAGTTTTCTTTTTTCATATATTTAATGTCTTGCTACTCAATCTTGTTTTGTTATTAGTTATTACCAAGACTTCAATAACTAACTTTTGTATTTAGTTTTTGTTTTTTGTTTGTTTGTACAGAAAATAATTATTAAGGGTCTATGGTATGTCCAAGTTTCTAATTATGGTTCTTCAGTAAGCATACTGATTTACCTGTATGAACGGATACTATCACTGCAGAACTAATTCAAGATAAACATATATTTAGAATATTTATGTGCTTGTAAATGTCTTAATTTTGTTTTGTTACACAATTATTATCTTCATGTCATGAACTAAAATTATTTTTGTAGTACCTACATATAAACTGTTTATGTATGTTCAAATCCTAATAATCACATGCTATAGTTTAAGAGTGGCAAAAATATGGTCTAATTTTGAATATTGTGTCTGTTTGTTGTTCAATTACTTTTTTATGATTTTTTGTTATTAAACTTACCATAATTAATATATCTTAATTGGTAGATACAACTTATTGAGCATAACCCCAAACTTGTTGGGATTCAACAGTTCGTATAGAGTTGCTCTCACCTATAAGGCTGTGATTTCAAAGGTATATTCCAAGTTACAGTTACAGATAGCTATATTTTTTCTTTTTTTTTCACTCGGATTTTTTTTTTTTTTTTGGTGTTTACATTTATTGTGGACTGTTCATAAGCTATGTACTGTTGCATTCGTGCTTCTTAGCAAACAAATGGTAAAAATTAATTTGTTAACTAAGGTAGGAACATTACAGCTATATGGGTATTAGCATCATGAAGGAATTTAGTACCCATTTTTGTGGGCGGCTCCTTATTTACTCCATTAAATTATGAGTATACATTTAGTAAAGCCAAGTAATTTTGTGCAAATTTGTGTAGTTCGTACATGTCGTATTTGTCGGATTTGAATAAGGAGTAATTCTAATATCATCATGATTTAGGATTAGTTTTCATATTTAGTTCATTTCGAGCTATATTTTTGGATTCACCTGGCTGTTCTAGTAGTTATTTGCAGCAAGTTGACAGGTTATCTAGACAACAACTAGAAGAGGAAGAGGATAAAATCCTTCCCTTTTATGTTTTTTCTTCATTTTTTGAGATGGCAATAAAAAAAATGCCTCAACCGTGAGCTTGAGTATAGTATCATTGAGTATACTTAATCAGATTCAAGCAATTTAGTACCCATTTTTGTGGGTGATTTCTTATTTGCTCCATTAAATTATGAGTATACATTTAGTAAAGCCAAGTAATTTTGTGCAAATTTTGTGTGGTTCGTACATGTTGTATTTGTCGGATGTGAATGAGCAATTCTAAAATCATCATGATTTAGTATTAGTTTTCATATTTAGTTCATTTCGAGTTACATTTTTTGATTCACCTGGCTGTTCTAGCTGTTATTTGCAACAAGCTAGCAAGTTATCTAGGCAACAACTTGAAAGAGGAAGAGGATAAAATCCCTCCCTTTTATGTTTCTTTTCTTCATTTTTTGGGATGGCAATAAAAAAATGCCTCAACCGTGAGTTTGAGTATAGTATCATTGAGTATACTCAATCAGATTCAGGCAATTTTCAAATTCGTACATTGAGTATAATATGTACCCTAGGTAATTGTAGAAACTCATTAGCAAGATATGGAACAACAACAGCAATTTTTAGCATTGTTTAGAGTATATTGATTGTGGTTATTGACCAAATTTGGACCATATGCCACCTTCAAGAATTGCTTATATGATTATTGAGGCCCTAGATCCTAACTCCATGAAGATAGTTCAGTTTACTTTCGAGAGCCCATACAGATTGTGCTTGTTATTGGTTGTCCTGCATACTACTAGTGGGGCAATTCCAATTAGGGGAAATTGTTATCCTGGCATTAAACAATGTTAAAAAATATGTAACCATAAAAATGTGCTTGTCGTACGTGTCATACATGTTGTTCTATTTCCACTTTCTATATATTAATTTTACAACGTGGGAACTTATTCATGTGGCCTATAAATTACGTATTCAAATTCTCAATTGTCTATCTCTATTTTTTTACTTGAAAAACTGTTTTTCTTCTTTCTCTTGATTAAAACTTGTAGCTGTGGATAGTTTTGGTTTTAGTACTCCTGCAAACTTAAATGTTCTAAACTATCTGATTGATATTTTAATGTTTCTATGTTTTTATGTATATATTTTTGTTGAGGTTAATGTGTTTATAAGTAGGCTCCAACTTTAGAGTCAGTTAATGTATGGAGGGATGTCTTGCAACAAAACATCCATGCATTTTTAAGAAAGGGAATATTAATTTGTGTGATCCATTATTCTAGTAAGTGAACAACATTGCGTGGTCTCCTAATTTTCTCATTTGTAATTGTCTCAAAGTAAAGGGAGAGGCTGTTCTATTGCTGTTAGGCTTCCTTAATGCTATGATTGGAAATGTTAGAAGTCGGCAAGTTGGTGGGGGTTATCCAAGAGCAAGGAGAGAAAGGTCTCTTCTTGACTCTTTTTTTGAAGTGCAAAGATTTAGAAGTTTTTTTTTTGTGCCATAGGCTTTTTTGTTGTTTAGAAATTTTAATATTTATCTTTTATTTTGGGATCAATAGTTGAGTTTGATCAGGTATGATGTTCCCCCTGATGTTATTTTAGAAAAAAAAAGAAAAAGAAAGAGGAATTGATTTTTAACTTCAAACAGATTGTAGCTATAATAGTTATATCTATACCTGATGATATTTTGATCATATGCATTGTATCCTATGTGCCATCAGATCACAGCTCAGAAGTATCTCAACCTGGCACAAAAGACATTGATCCAGCCTCTCGCCATTTTGATCGAGGTCATTTGCACATCTCGAGTGATGAGTTTGCTGACTCTATTTTCGGATATGATGATATTTGCTAACCTTTTTTTTTTTTTTTGGTATTCTTGATAATAGTACTGCGACTCATGTTTGTTTGATGACGCTTCTGCTAACTTTTGTATTTGAATGTACAACTTTCCAAGTTACTTTTAAACTCATGTTTGGACATTTGTTTGGTTATTTGAAATTGATATTTGAATAGTATTATGGACATTTATTTATTTGTTTGTTTGGTTCCTGTGTTTTGTTAAATGATACACGTAATATGAAATTTAAATTCGATACAGGTAATTTTTGTCTACACATTATAATTTTCTCCACGTATACAAGCAGGGTTATATACATATACAGATGCTTTACCTACACATACAGATATTTTTACCTACAGATAGAGATCTATTACCCACAAATGCAACTACTTTTATCTACACATGTGGATGTTTTTACCCACTCATACGAATTTTTTACCATTGTATGTACGAAGATTTACCTACGCAGAAGACTACTTTTATCCGCACATAGGGTTATTTTTACCCACACATAGAGCTATTTTTACCTACACATATCAATAATTTTTATCTACACATAAAAAAAATGTCATGACACGTTAAATGCCACATGCACACGACACGTCATCATACACGTCATACACAATCTGCCAACAGGGAAGCCACGCCAATATCCACGTCAGCATCCACGTAAGCTTCCACGTCATCATAACACATTCGGCAAGCAAATTACCCACACATAGTGTAAATATTTACCAACACATATATATGTAGGTAAAAGTTTTATCTTTACCTGCACATAGGTATATGTGTGGGTAAAAACATTTCTCCGCAGGACGATAGCGACATATGCTAACATTTATTTTATGTGTAGGTAAAGACATTTTTTGACACATAATTATTTTTTACCCACACATCATGATGTGTGGGTAAAATCTTAATTTCTTGTAGTGTTTCTTTTGTTTGACTTTGAAGCTTGTCTTTCTTTCTCCTGCAGAGACATGGACGAAAGTGTACTTAGTTTAACTACAACAAATGCTCTTCCTTTTAAACAAAGGCTTACTCTTAAATTTTGATTCTTAAACAAAATCTTCAACCTTTAGCCTTTCAACTTTCATGTCTTTTGGTTCTTGAATGAAAGCCAAAGAAGAGAACATTGGAAACAAAGGATTTTAGTAGTTCCAAGTCATCAAGTGCCTCTAATCCATCTTGTAGTCCAACCACCATTGAAGCTTGAATGATGCTTTTTCATCTTAAATTGTTGCATAGGTAATTCTAATCTCAGTTATTACTACTTAATGCATTAAATACTTGAAGAATAAGTTCATTGAATTGCAATTTCAATTTTAATATTTTTCCCCCTTTTTTTCTATATTCTTGCTATGATTTTGATGATTGAGATGTGTATGTAAATTGTAATAGTAGATGACATTCTTTTACATAAATTTGGGTTTATTAATGCATTAAATGCTTGAAGAATAAGTTCATTGAATTGCAATTTCAATTTTAATATTTTCCCCTTTTTTTGTATATTCTTGCTATGATTTTGATGATTGAGATGTGTATGTAAATTGTAATAGTAGATGACATTCTTTTACCTAAATTTGGGTTTATTGGTAGAATAAAATTAATTTGATTAGTTGATGTAGATTTCATGTATACTTGAATTTGTAGAATATAGATAGACAATAAAATAATTGTTTCTTTTAATTTTAAAATTCTCAATATTAATATAATAGATAAAGTATAACTTTAGATAGGTATTTTATTTATTTTATCTAGCATTTCTCAAGTAAATTTGATTCCATTATAGGTTGTTGCAAATATAGTGATAATGGCCAACAAGACAATTGATTCTTTTTTTAAGAAAAGGCATTTGGAACCAAGTGATAAAACTCCTTGTCCTCTTCGAGATTCTTCTCCTGAGCATCAAAAAGAAAATTTTGTAGAGTTGAATCATCAGAGTTTGACAGTTCATCCGTAGAACGTGATCCGGGAAAACGAAAATCTATTTGGGAATATCCAGAGCATCAAAGGGATGAGGTACGAAGAGCATATATTAAGTTTGGGCCATACCAACCTATAATCCCAAATGCATCAATGGTTGTTGACAAGAAAGGCCGACGTTTCCTTTTCTCTTGGTATAAATCATTTCCAGATTGGTTGGAATTTTCTCCAACAAAGAATGCTGCTTTTTGTCTTCCTTGTTCACTTTTTTCCAAGCCATCAGATCGTTTTGGATCAATGGCCTTCACAACTAGTGGATTTAGATCATGGAAAAAGGTAAATGACGGAAAAAATTGTGCCTTTTTGAATCACATTGGGAAAGATCCTAACTCATTACACAAGGTGGCAATGCAGTGTTATCATGACTTGGGAAATTCATTGCAACATCTTGATAAAATTATTGAGAGGCAAAATGCTGAGCAAGTTGCAAAGAATAGATTGCAACTTCAAGTTTCTATAGATGCTGCAAAATGGTGTGCATTTCAAGGTGTGGCTTTTAGAGGTCATGATGAAAGTTTAGATTCAAACAACCGAGGTAATTTCATTGAGTTGATTAAGCATGTAGCTTCTTATAATGACAAAGTGGCTGATGTAGTACTTGAGAATGCTCCACGAAATGCATCTTATACTTCTCCTACAATCCAAAAGGAGATCTTGTCTATCTGGTCGAGTAAGATACAAAATTATATTCGAGAGGAGATTGATGATTCAAAATTTTCTATACTTGTTGATGAGGCTCAAGATAGATCAAAAAGAGAGCAAATGGCTATTGTTCTTAGATTTGTGGACAAGCATGGCTATATTCGAGAGAGATTTTTCGACATTGTCCATGTTCATGAAACCAATTCATTGACTTTGAAAAATGAGATATGTAATGTCCTTTCTCGCCATAATCTTAATGTGCAAAACATTCGTGGCCAAGGATATGATGGAGCTAGCAACATGCGTGGAGAATGGAACGGATTGCAAGCATTATTTATTCAAGAGTGCCCCTACGCATATTATATTCATTGTTTTGCTCATAGACTCCAATTGACATTGGTAGCAACATCTCAAGAGGTAATTCCCGTGGAACAATTCTTCACATATTTATCTCTTCTTATAAATTCAGTTTCATCATCTTGCAAGCGTGTGGACCAATTGAGAGTTGCTAGAGCTGCTAGAATTGCGGAATTGATTGCTATTGATGAACTTGAGACTGGTAGAGGGCAAAATCAGGTTGGTACTCTAAAACGGGCAGGGAGTACAAGATGGGGATCTCATTTTAGTTCTATTTGCAGCTTATTCACAGAATATGAATGCATTTGCTCTGTCTTAATTGATGTTATCAACCATGGAAGTACACCAGCTCAAAGAAGTGAAGCTGATAGAGTTTATGATTTCATGACATCCTTTGATTTTGTCTTTATTATGCACATGATGAGAGATATTTTAGGATTTGCACAGGTACTTTCCCAAACTTTACAATGCAGATCTCTGGATATCTTGAATGCCGTTGAATTGGTTTCAGCAACAAAACATCGACTTCAAAGTTATAGAGAAAATGGATGGAATGACTTGTTCACTAATGTAAAGACATTTTGTGATGCACAAAATATAGAGATGCCTGATATGAATGCCATTTATAAGGCAGGTCGAGGAAGAATTCGAAAACAAAATGATTCCATTACCATGGAGCATCACTACAGGATTGATGTATTTTTGGCAACGGTTGATTCTCAGATACTTGAAATGAACAATAGATTTAAGGAAGATGTAATGGAGTTGCTTAGTTTGAGTTCAGCATTGCACCCCAAAGATAATTTTCAGGCTTTTAATATTGAACAAATTTGTCAGCTTGCAACCAGGTTCTATCCAGCTGACTTCACAGATCAAGAGAAGCTACACTTGAGAACTCAATTAGAGCTTTTCCAAATTGAGTTTTCCCGTAATTATCAACTTCAAGACTTGTCATCACTTCAAGACTTGTGCCAAGTGTTAGCAAAGACTGGAAAGTCAATGATCTATACTCTTATTGATAGATTGGTTCGTCTTATCTTGACTCTTCCGGTTTCAACAGCTACAACGGAGCGTGCTTTTTCTGCTATGAAAATCATTAAATCTTGTTTGCGTTCTAGAATGGAGGAAGACTTTCTTGCTAGCTCTATGATAATGTATATTGAGAAAGAGATTGCTAAAACTTTTGATATAGATTCTATCATTGACGACTTTGATAAAATCAAAAGTCGTCGTGCGCAATTTCATGTGTCTCGTACACTCAAATAGACTTGTAAATAGGATATTATTTTTGAATATGATAATTGTATAAGTACTTTCCTTCTACTTAAAATTATATTTGGTGATATCTATGTTCACATGAGTTTTTTAATATATTTTACTTGACTGGCTATAACTCTAGATTCGCCCCCCCCCCCCCCCACGATAAAATCCTGGCTCCGCCACTGTTCTCAGGTTCGCTATATGGGCAGCAACGGACATACTTGTTTTAGCAGAACTGTCATTTTTGGCTTGGGATGATACTCCAATTAAATACTTCCGTATAAAAGCTGAAACTGGTTGGATTCATTCCAAGTTGTGTTTTGAGTGCTTCCAGCTTCTCCTTGTCGAATACAAATCTCTTGGTCACAAACCTTTCTTTCTCCCCATTTTGTTTGTAAGGCAGAAATGAGGAGCCTTCTTCTACCTGTGGAAAAAGTTGCCCTCCAATGTCAAAACTAGGTTGCAATTGCACGACTAATTCGGGTTTAAGACAGCATGTGGCTGCCCATGCATTCATGAAAGTCACCAAGGACATTCCATCAGCTATCTTATGTGACATGCAAACTCCAATGGCAATGCGATTAATTTGGACACCTAATAGGAAATCATTTTTGGGATCGCTGGCTAATGGCATATGAACGAAAAAAGCAAAAGGCTCTAGTGGAAGAAATTGGTTTTGGTCCTCTATGCCGGTACTTTGGATTGCTTCTAGGAGCTCGGATTGAACTGGTGCTTCAACAACAAGAGCTCCAGAGTCGTTACAATTAATGGAAATATTTCCGTTAATCCTTCCAGCTAAAGGATAAAATATGGTTAGTACCTCTGATAAAGACTGAGTGATTCCTCAATGGGAGATGAATTTAAAATGCCTTCTGACATGGGGGTGATTTTATGGGCTATTTCCGAGAGAGGGGGAAGCGCATTCGGGGTAATGCGCTTCATTTTTTTTTTAAGTGCATTTGTCTTTCAGGTTGTTGCAGGCGCCGAATGGTTTGAAAGTGCATTTTATCTCTTTGCACAAGAACTAACAGTTACCACTCAAATTCTATATTTGCACAGGGAAAAGGTTAAAAGAGCAAGAATGAGACAAAAGACAAAAATTTTTGTCAGATCAATTGATGAATAAAAAATGCCAAATGTAACAAAATGAAGGAATAAAGGATCAATGCCAAGAAATAGATATAATTATAAACAAAATTGACAAAGAATGAAGATAATTAACCAAAAACATAAATCACCATGACCTTGCACTACAAGAAAATTGACTTTTTGTGACAACTCAAAGTCGTCATAGAAGCCCAAAAAGTCGTCACTATAATCTACAGGTGACAACTTTTTCTGCTGTCACAAGGTTGTCACAAATTCTATGTCACAAAAGGCTCATTGTGACAACCTTAAAAAGTCGTCACAGAAGCATAGTCATCAGTGACGAGCAAAAGTTGTCACAAATTGTCGTCAGAAAAACATAGTCATCAGTGATGAGTAAAAGTTGTCACAAATTGTTAACAGTTTGTGACGACTTTTCTTGTCACAAATTCACCTCTAATTTTGTCATTAATATAAGAGAAGTCGTCACAAATATTACTCGACAGTGACGACTTCTTGTTGTCACTGTAGTCGTGTTCATTAGTGACAAGAATGCTTGTCACTGATGAAATTTGCACTTAGTGACAACATTAGCAGCTTGTCACAGAAACATGCCATTAGTGACGACATTAATAGTGTTGTCACAGAAGCTTGACACTAGTGAAATTTGCACTTTAGTGATAACATTAATGATGTTGTCACAAAAGTATTGCATCAGTGACGACACTAGTAGCCTTGTCACAGAAACATGTCATCAGTGAAATTTACACTTAGTGACAACATTAGCAATGTTGTCACAGAAGCATAGCATCAGTGACAACATTTGTAGTATTATCACAAAAGCATGGCATTAATAAAGTTTGCACTTAGTGACAATATTAGCAAAGTTGTCACAGAAGCATGGCATCAGTGATGAGATTAATTATGTCATCATAAAAGCATAGTATCAGTGACAAGAATTGTTGTCACTAGTGGAACTTCTTGCTGTTAAAGAGTTATTTTGTGATGATTTCTTGCCACTTATTCACCTGTACTTTTTTTTATTTATAATACAAAAGTTGTCACAAATATGAACTCAATAGTAACACAAAAATTACAGCTCGATTAATGCCGTAATAAATAGTGATAAACGTGCAAAACTTTCAAATAGATATAGATGAGTTCATAAACATCTGCAAATCCATCAAACTATACACGAACCATAATATTTACAAAATTGACATCAATTTAAGTACTAGTGTTATTATCCATCATAAATCCAAAAAGATGGACTACATTTAAGGTGAAAAACAAAATATAAAGCAACTATCTCCTCAAATTGATGCCATCTTCAAATTCGCATCCAAAAGGCAGCTTTCTAACAGCATTGCACTGCAATTTAAATGCAATACGAAGGGTGAGAAAATGAACAAAAAAAGCTACACAAAAAAATGAAGAAGAACATAAATAAGCAACAAGACAACTTAAATACAAATACATATCATAACCTCCTCAAAGAGTGCATCAGTACCCTTTTCCTACCAACAGCAGGTGAATGTGATGAAGCTCATTGTTCCACTTATTGATATTTCTATTGCAAATACATACAACCATAATAATTTCACCTTTTTCAAAGAAGCAAACCAACAAGTAGAGATCTCTAACCAAAGAAGTTCAAAAGACTAATTATCACTATAAACACATTTTCCAGCATCCCAAGTCAATGCAATCCTCAAAAACACCCAACAAAGAGCCAACTGGTGGAAATCTAAACTGGGCATTCATAGCATCAACAAATACAAGTCCAAATCTAAGCTAAGATTTTGCTTTCCAACTCCTAGCTGCCCTGCTTTGTTGAAAATCCCTTAACCAGATGATAACAACAAAAGGGTTTTACTTGCAAAGAGAGCACAAGTACATAGAATACTGAAAAATGTAAATGAAAAATTAAATGTGATAATTGTTGTGCTAGTATCAGTTATAGAATATGAGCAGGATAAAGAAGGAATGATGGAGTTATTAGTGGTAGGAGATGAGAAAATACATTAGAAACAATAAAAGAGAGGCATTGAGAGGTGTAAACTAACCTCTTAAAAACTTAGCTAGCAATTTAGGAAGCATTGTCTTTTTATCACCATCAGGAAACAAATTTGCAAAAACAACATTATGACTAAGTGAAAAATCCACAAGACAAAAAAGGGTTGATTGCAGTGAAATACTCAAATTCAATATTATATTTTGGACAATTGAACTTTGATTCATAGGAATTATTTCTTGAGTTATATGACAAGTGTTGAAGTTAAACTAGGTTCCGAGCAATGTGCCATTTATATGTTTACAATATAAACTCGCATTAGACACTTAGTTAGTACATTAATGGGAGTACTTGTACAGGTAAACAAAAGAGAAGGAAAAGTGTGGGAAAGCCAGTAAAAAAGGGCCAGCCTGAAGGCTTAAAGGCATGCAAAGTTTGACTGAAAAATAAGTTGAAAATAAGAAGCACAAGGTGTCAAGCTTTTGGGGTTTAATGGCAAACTTAGTAGGTGAAGCAAGCACCTCATGTGCAGCCAACTTAATAGCTTCATTAAATGAGATAAGAGCAACAGAAAATGGGGAGAAAAAATGGACCCAAAATCATGCAAGAAGGAAGGAGAATAAAAGAAATAAAGCTTGGGCTGAAAATTTGAAAGTAGGAGGTGGCCAATGAGAGCATGAGCTGGCTTTGTGTGGTGAATTGAAGCCTTAAACAGGTTGGTGAAGTGGACCGCTAACCATAAAAATAGTTTAAGGTCTGATGGTTGAAGAAAAACCAAAGGGAAAGAAAGAAAAAAGGGCTGAAAATCGTGAGAAAAATAGAGAGGAAATTCTGGTAAAGAAAAACTGGAAATTGGAAGAAGCTTGAAGGTAACATTTCTCCTTTAACCTCTTGACCAATTACATGTGTTGTTTAGCCAAGTATAGATCATAATCAGTGAGAAATGAGGCTTTACATGCTGAATGGAAGGTGAAAATATAGTAGAAATTAGGAAGTGATGAGCCAAGAAAGAGTAAATATGCATAAACCAGTAAAACAGTCACCTCTGCGCAGCTTTCGAAAACCAGCCATAACTTTCTGTAGAAAATTCAAAATTGGATGCCGTTTATTGTGATAGAAACTAGATTCAAGGTCACTTTCATGGTATGAAAATCATGTTTTGATTCATTTTGTATAGATACCAGAATTGTTTGGAAATTGCCTGAAAATCTGGACCTGCAAAAAACAGGATTGGTGAAGTCTTAACTTGTAAGCCAATTTTCAGCTTTATATGATTCGGATATGAATTTGAGCCCTTCATAAGAGTTTTAGTTCTTGGATTTTAGTTTCCATTCATGTAAATATCATGTTCATACGACATATATCCTGATCAATATGCCAAATTGAAAAACAGCACCTGCCTGAACTGAAAATCTGGTTTTGCACAAGGCAGGTTTGCCACTGGGTTGGATTGTGGCTGCATTTTGACTCGGTTATGGTTTTTATTTTTAAATTATTCCTTCTGAAAAGTTGTAGAAAATTGAATCTAGTTTCCAACGGTACCAAGATTGTAGCATTTGAATGAGTATAGCTCAAGTTATGCTCAAACGAATAGACCCTGCATAATCAGCCATAGGAGGATCTGCGGGAATGAAGCCCAAGGCTCCACCCACGTTTCCTTCCAGATTGCTCCTACTAGGATAGTTTTCTTGGTTCATTGGGACTCTATATTGCAGGGGTTTGGACTTTTTTCCATGGTATATCATTAGGTTTGTGTTATTAAGCTAATTGTAGGCGTATGGTTTAGTTGTTTCTAAGTGAGTTAATTACACTTTGTACGTAAATTTGATGGATTGGTAACTCAAGCTACTTGAGTTGGGATTATGGAAGGTTGAATGATAAATTTTATGAACCTAAAGCCAAGGTGAGGACTTTCTTATACTAATTAACTTTCTAATCATTCTCACATACATTTTCGTTGTTGCAATTGGACTATTGTTCTTCGCTAACCTAGATATACAAATCTTACAACGCAATTGTAAACTGATCAGAAATCATACAAATTTAGTGAAATAAATAAATAAATAAATAAATATAAATGATGAGAGGAACATGGCTGCACAAGTACAAAAGCCACCAGAAAACAACATTCAAACTCCATATCATTGTAAGTAGTCATGTTCCCTAGCAATTTCCATCAACTTAAGGCCAGAAGCTATAGACTAAGAAGAATGGGATTACGGCATACAGACCAGTAACCAGAATAAATAGAAGAAAAGGAAAATCCTGGTCTCTGGTCCATGTTACTTTTCTACTGATTTGTGCCTTAAGATTTAACAACAGTTATAAAGTAGCATGTCATCTACTTACATTCCTGCTAATTCCTAATTCCTTAATTTCCATCTTACGAATGAAACCCAAGCAATAAGGCAGTCATGAATAGAAAACAAAATGTCAAGTGAAAATCACACAAACATTGCCAAGTACACCATTTCAAGTAAGTCAAAATTGAAACGGCAAAACAAACAAACCAAAATTGAGGGACTTACAACTGTTACCACTTTTAATCAACGTTTCTTGTGCCTCTTCACAAAAGGAGAGTTCTTGGCATCCTCATCTGCCAAAAACAGATCAGTCAATCATTCAAGACAAAAAAGAAAAATGATAAAATTATGAATGATACCACTATATATGAATAAAGACAACAATAAGTAAAGAAATGGAAAATAAGGTAAACCAGTGAGGATGAAAGACAAAATACCATGTAAGCCCTAAAATTATCCGCGAAAATAACCCCTAAAAAAATTCTTCATCAGCTGGGTCATTTAACCCCCAATGTCGCTTGGAATTGTTCCTAAACTTGATGCCACCTTCATAAGAGTGGAGAGACAAGCTAAATTTGGACAATTTTAGTGGGATTGGAGTGGGATTGGAGTCGGATTAGAGTGGAAAAGCTAGGAGTTTATATAGAAATAGTGCGAGCAGAGAGAACGAGTGAGTGCCCTTCTCTACTAGACGAAATCATCTTCTTCAATTTTCTCATCTTACAGCTGATCGGAAGCTTTGCTCGAATTTCAGGTGAGAACGAAAGAAGAGAAAGCGTAGGAGGTGGCCAGAGAGAGGGAAGAAGATTTTGTCTAAATTTGGCTAAGTGTTTTCCCACCTAAACACCGTCCAATTTTTGGTCCAAATTTTTGTGTTCCCTCTTTTAATTTCTTACAACTATTTCGTCCCTCTCTTTCCTCATGTATCTTTCCTTTTTTTTTTTTTTTGTTCTTTTCCTCATCTATATGTGATTAAGCTTTTCTATTATTTGAAGTTTTCTTTTCTTTTTCCACAAATTATATTAAAATCATCTATTCAAAACCTCATATACAAACTAATCCTATCGGCCCTCGCCCTTCGCTCCACCACAGACCTCAATTTTTTTTCCATTTTTTCTCTTTTTTTTTCTTTTTTTTTCTCCCAAAAATATGGGGTCAGGTCATAATTCAAGCACTCAACAAAAAAATAATTTTATGATTAAAAAATTATTTTAATGAAAATTTTTTTGGTACTCATTTTATGGTTATAGCAATTATGTACAAGTGACATTTTGATGATCACTTTAGTTGATCAAATAATCAAAATAATTTGCTAATACATGTGTTGAACCCATTTGGTACAAATACTAGTTCATTAATAGTAAACAATGTAATTAAGGATGACAATTTATCCGTATTGGATCAACATGTTAACGACACAATTGGAAACGGATCGGTTTGGGTCATGCAGGTTGACACGTTAACCACACAAAGGGTACATACATGCACATATATATACATACATAGACACACATACAGAAATACCAGGTGCATTTTACATGAAATATCAATGATGGCACTCATTCCATCAATAAGATCGGTGACACTGTTATCAAATTTTTGTAATGGTTAACTATCTCTTTACCTTTTCTTAGGATTAAGGTTAACAATCACAACTTCTTTTCCTCGTCTTACGATCCATGCTTGATGGTCACTGCGCTCCTTCCCCCTCCCACTTCTACCTTACGATCCATAGTCATTAATTTTTTCATCTCATTGTAGTACACCTAGATCCGCTAATTTAGGCACATAAACTCTTTGGAGCTTTTGAGTGAAGCCTCAGAAGCCAAAGTCACTGTAGTCCTCCTACGATTAAGCATACCAACTAATTTCAATTTTAATTCTCCATAGATTGTTGGTATCTAGTAAGTATAAAAGTAAGTAAGTTAGTTAATAGTTCTTTTTCTAAAAAAAAAAAAAAAAAAGACCTTCTGATTCAATATTTAGTAAAACATAATTTTCTTATTATTTATAATACATTAAGTAGTCATGCTTAATTTATGTTCAAAACTTTATAATTTATTTGATTACAATTCAATAATTAGTGTCAGTATGAGCATAATAATCATGTAAATTGTAATGCTTTTGTTTATGGTGCTTTATCTTGTGAAGTAGCTACAAGCTTATTTTCTCTTGTCAAGCGACTAAATTGCAAAACTGAGGGTGTCATATTACAATTAATGAAATTATTTTATCATATATGGGGCCCAATTGCAAAAAACAGGTAGCCATAATAGACATAATGAAATTGGTTTATCACATATGACCTAACTTGCAAAACACAGGATGCCATAGTAGGATTAACGCAATTGGTTTATTATATTTGATAAATTGCAAAAATCAGGATCACATGGTGGAATTAATGAACATATCCTTTAGACATTAACAATAACTTGTCGTCATTGAAATGTGTCAATTGTGACTACGAAACCATGTTATCACTAACAAATAATTTACTTGAACTCATCAAGGACGACACCAATGTCGTCATTGAAGTGACTCAATTGTGACAACATACACGTGTTGTCACAAATAAAAGTCCACTTGAGCTCATTTGTGATGACATCAAATGTCGTCACTGAAGTGTGTCAACAGTGACGACTATAATGTTGTCATTGATGACCAGCCAAATTAAACTCATCTGTGACGACACCAATGTCGTCACTGAAGTGATTTAACTGTGACGACATACACGTGTTGTCACTAATAACTAGTCCATTCGAACTTTTTTGTGACGACACCAAATGTCATCACTGAAATGTGTCAACAGTGACAACTACAATGTTGTCACTGATGACCAGTCTATTTAAACTCATCTGTGACGACACCAATGTCGTCACTAAAATGATTCAACTGTGACGGCATACACACATTGTCACTAACAAGCAGTCTGTTTGAGCTTATTTGTGACGACATCAAATGTCGTCACAAAAGTGCGTCAACAGTGACAAGTATCATGTTGTCACTGACGATTAGTCTACTTAAACTCATCTGTGACGACATCATTGTCGTCACTGAAGTGATTCAATTGTGATGACATATACATGTTGTCACTAATAACTAATGTACAGGAGCTTATTTGTGACGACACCAAATGTCGTCACTGAAGTGCGTCAACAGTGACAACTATTATGTTGTCACTAGCAACAAGTCGACTGGAACTCATTTGTGATGGCATGAATGTCATCACAGATGTGTATCAATTGTGACGACCATTTATTCTTGTCACTAATGAAAATTCTACTTAAACTCATTTGTGACGACATAAGATGTTGTCATAGAAAATCTCGTTTTAGTGACGACTTTTTCTTATGTTGTCACAAAGTCAATTTCCCGCCATGCCATTGCTTGGGCGCCACACCATTTTGTGACAACCGATCCTATGTTGTCACTAATGACTAGTGTATTTGAGGTCATCTGTGACGAGATCGAATGTCGTCACTGAAGTATATCAACTGTGACGAAGTTTTTCGTTGTCACTAAGATTGTTGTCACAAAAAGTCATTTTTCTTGTAGTGTTGTTTATAAAATAAAAAAATTACTTATTTACAGAAACTTCTAAAAAAAATTACAAGCACTTATCCACAAGAAAAATAGTTTTATGCACACAATCTACCAAAAATTAAATATAATAACAACAAACACATTGACCAAAAAATAATTACATTGCACTACAAAAAATTACAGCAAGACAAAAATAAGGAATTGACCTTAATTGAAGTGGTCTAAAAGTCATGGTGCAGTGGGAGTGGCTGAAAAATTCAGACAACTTAAAAACAAAAAAATGGAAGACGCATGCCTGCAGTCTGCACGTGGCCTGAAAGAGCTGCAACCAAAGTCAGTGCAGGTGTCAGAAGAAGCTCCATTCCCATGCCTGTGCTACGCGCAACGGTTAAACGCATCAACGCCCGCGCGATGCGCTTTTCATTAAATTTAAAAAAAAAAATGCGTACATAGTAAAGCGCATCCAAAATGTGCTTACCCCCTTTCGAGAACCAATCTACAAAAGCACCCCATGTCAAAAGTCTTTTCAAAATGACCCCCCATTAAGGATTTACTCGATAAAGACTGTTTCAGATCATTGGATCTTTTGGCATGATCAAGATTTGATGACTGGTTTTGATAGAAGAATATGTGGGGGATACGTGTTGGCGGTGCAAGCTGATCTAGGAAAGAGAGTTTAAGGACTTTACGGTCATGAGGAGTTGGAGATGATGGCTTAGTCAACTCCTCGGATATTAGCTCTACGTTGACTACCATCTCGCCCGCTTGCTGCTATTGGCTATTGTAATTACCAAGTTATGAAGGAATTTGGGGCCTCAAATGCCACTTAAATAGAATCAAGTTTCTTTTGGTTTTGGTTTTAGTATAGCAAGTTACATATTTGTCTCCTCTCCATTATTACTCTGTCTACTTTTTGTTATCAATACACCGTCAGATGCATGGCACGTGTGCTTATTGAAGATCGATCAAAGGTTTAAATTGATTTGACTTAGCCCTTCTTCACAACTTAAGTTAAATCAAAGAAAGATTTTACAACTAGCTATTAAGATAAAATACAAATTTGGCTACCATTAGGTAGTTCGACTGATTCATTTGCTTGTGTAAAATTTGTTTATCTGTTTATATTATAAAATGTGTTTTTTAAATCAAGTCGATCTCTACATCATCGTAGCAATTCCAACTTACCATAAGCTTACAAGATCAGGATACCTGCAAAGGTCTTTTATACCATTCCTTAAGTAGTCTAAGAACTTTCCATATCACCTTTTTTATTCCACATTATTTTCTGCAGAATGGTTTCTTCAAAATTTCTCTCTTACTATTATTATTATTTTTTTTTGGAATGACATGTATGGAGTGTGCAATAAGTACAAATGTACATTAAAGGAAGAATGGACAGTTGTCGATATTGTTAGAGTAATTATTTTTCATCGAGATTAAATTTCTTTTCGATGACAAGTTTACCCCTTAGCAAAGTCAAACATTAATGACACTGATTTTACGGGTATTACGATCTCAGAACAATTCTTTTGGCATCCTTCTGTATCATTGCTTGTCGATTCCTTTGGTCCTTCACTTAGTTGTCCGTTCCAATGAATGTTCTACGATTCTGTAACTAATTTCAATTCTTTGACAATGAATGCATCCCAATTGTTAGTCTTCTTTCAACAATATCCTTTCATCATGAAAACTAAACGAGTGTTTGGTTTAGGAGATTCAGAGATGGGAATGAGTGTTAGTAGTAATGACACCTATTGTCAATATTTGAAAAACTATCAATATCTTTCAATTGGAATGAAAGTGATTAACTGAGATCTTTATAATTCCTCTCAAAATATTATTCTATTAAACTCATTAACTCCTTTGAGGGAATGATACCGATTTCATTACTAAGCCAACATGTTCAAATGAATCATCAAAACCCATGCTCATAGTAGAATTAATAATATTTGTGGAGGACTAATTTGAGCAGCCCAATTATATATTCTTTATGGACCCGTTTATGATGAATTTACATTGTTTGAGCCCAAGATAAAGATGTATGAAGAATTATACATTGTTTGAGCCCAAGATAAAGATTCACCAAAGAAATTCAAACTAGTCGAGGTCTTACTCCTATCCCGTGGACCGTGGGTGACAAAGCAAAATAAAACTGCCCTATCTTGGGAGTTTCAACAAACCCTCAAGCAAGCTAGTCCTGACGAAATACCATCGAAAACGGCTAGGGCTGAAACTCTAAGGTGACATAGACCGAAATCACTTGATGCAATCTAATGTGATATGACACATCAAAGCGTGAAAAGCATTAGTTGCATACAATCTCAAGTCTACGCCTGGCATAATCACTCTACATGCAAACTAGTAATCCCAATTTTTCAGGTGAAATAATGAGGATCTCAACCTTGAAGATTCAGCCTCTGTCCAGCTATAAATACCTCCAACTTCACCTAAAGAAGACAAGTTTTATAGGCTTTCTTTTACTTCTTAATAACTTAAGCCAAGCTCGTATTGACTTAAGGAGGTCAATCGGGGGGGAGGGGGTGTTAGCTCCCATGTGCTTTTGACTGTCTTGTCTTGCAGGCCATTTCCAAAAGCATGTGGGCTTGACCAACTAATCTAGCCATCTTAGCCCAACTAGATACAAATTTTTCCCACCACAATCAGCATCGTCTGTGGAAACTAAAAGATGTCCCATTGAAATATTTCAACATGACTCCTTATAAGCATACTGTCATTATCGTTTGTGACTCTCCAGAGACTCCCTCTGGGAAGACGAGAGGAGTATCCAAGAAAGAGAAAGGTAGTCGTGCGGAAGAAGCTCTCTCTAAGGTGGCTGAATTTGTGAGCACCAATGTTAGCCTTTTTGAGCAAATAAGTACATATTTCAAGAGGAAAGACAAAGAAAAAGTTGAATCCTCCACCCAATGATCTAAGAACCCCTCGCTAAAGTTGCCTCAAAGTGATGCCCCTAGCTGACTTGTCACTTAGGCACTGGCACAACTACCTCCAAGACTCTCCTAAGGAACCTGCATTTGTGGCGCACATCAAGAACAATCCGCTTTTGCTAGGATTTGAATTCCCTGACGTCCCTTATTACTGTGGCCAAAGGGACTCGAAGGACCATGTTCAGGCCTTCCTCTCAGCTTTCCACCCTTACCAAATGGTGGACTCAGTTCTATGCCGTGCCTTCCCAGTTTTCTTGTCAGAAGATGCAATTGAGTGATTTTGGGCATTAGAACTAGGAAGCATTAACTCCCTGGCTAATCTAATTGATCAGTTCCTCTACAAATTCTCTAGCTCACATTCAACTGATAGTACTCCCACAGAGCTCTGCCCCTATAGATAAAGTGTCTTCAATTAACTCGGTGATCGGACATATCTGTCAGGATGGGAGCATACGTTGTTGAATGGCAGTCGATCTTGTATCCTAGCCGTCATGCAACTAAAGCGCCTAGGGCAACCCACCCTGAAAATGACGAGAAAGAGAGGAAAAAGAAATGCTCATCTTTACTGTGAGTATCACCAAGATATTAGTCGTGACATAAACTTGCTGAGATCTCAAGGAAGAGATAGAATGGTCGGCACCCCCGTAGTCACCGCCCCATTGAATATAAGTTCCTGAGCAACATAAGGACAAAGTCTTTCGAGATCGTCAGCAAAGAGTCTGCAAGACAGAAGACAAGGGCATCTAGCCCACTCCTAAAAGACTTGGCTAGTTTCTTGAGCCAATGTTGAAAAAGGGTAGAGGTTACAACTTCGAAAACCTGTGATCTGTTTATCGTATGACCCTATCTAGCCATCCGCATGAATGTTATGAGAATTGAGGGTTCAAAGAAGAACTCGGAGACCTACGACCCTTTAGTGCTGCATCATGCAATACTCGAAATCACCATTATTATATCTACTCGCATGCATAACTAAGGGACGGCCCCGAATTCCAGAATCGAAGTGGTAGAAGACGTCTTGTAGTTTGAAGCGGGGAGCTTAGCCAATTATAAGTAGCCGACCTAACATGCAGGACTGCCAATTGGTCTTAGCTCTCCTCAACCTTACATAGATTTCGACTATCTCGTCCTTATATGAATTTTGGCCATTTAGACCTTATATAAATTTTGGCCATCTAAGACTTATATGGATTTTAGCCGTCCAGGCCTTATACAATCTTTGGTCGTCCAGACCAAATGGGTCATTTGGCCACCTGGGTTTCATGTACTTTAGCCGATTAGGCTTTATGCTCCCCTATAACTGTCTAGGGTTTTGATTCAAACAAAACTTCTAAGACGGGGAATCCCCTAGGGGACAATAATCTAATTGTTCGATGGAAATTGGACCGCTCAGACCTTAGACATCACCTCAACCAACTAGGCCTCAACAATGAAACTCCCAAGATGAGGGCCTACTCCCCCTAGGGGGAAAAGTCTCGTTGACCCTTAGAAATCAAGGCAAGACCGCTTTGGCCCTTGAACCTGACATCAAAAGTTAATTGTTTCGAGCCATAATCAGAGCTGAACTCCAAAGATAGGGATACCCCCTAGAAGATAGAATTGATATTGGTCACTTGAGCTAAATATTAAAATTCAAACTAGGAGATGGGTAGGATATGGGTAAGACTTAATTGGGATTGTGAAATATGAGCTATACCCAATCAGTCTCATATTTGTCATGGGATCAATATGGATGGGACTAAAATGGACTACTCCCATTTTGATACCCCCAATAAATCCCATTTTATTATTCTTTTAAACTGTCTTTTCCTTATTAATCAATTGCTATTTTTTAAATATCATTTAGTTTTTTTAGTTTAACCTTAATATTTCTTTTTTTATAAACATTTATTTTTTTAGTTTATCGACCTCAACAAATTTCCAACTTTTTAGTTTTTATATTATTCTTTTTTAGATCTCATTCATTAATGCTTTTTAAACTTTCAATTATAAACTATAGTTTACCAATGATTATATGTAAAGAGAATAGATTGAGAATGTACAAAAATCTAATTTATCTACACCTAAAAAATCAAATTGGATATTATTTTATTAAAACACCTAATACAAAAATCCATCACCGAAGTAATGAAGCAAATTAAAAAACTAAAACAAATCAATGTCTCACTAGTTTGTGAATATTACAAACTTAGATGAAACTCAAAATATAAAGTCCAGTCTGCAGTGTATCTTTCAAAGTTACACTAGGTACTACAAATTATTTCAATGTTTGTTTATATTTAGGTATGGGAGTCCCAAGTAATTTCCAATCATATCAATATTTAAATGGATATTATTGGGTATAATTCTAAATAGACCTAATCTCATATTATTGATATCCATTTCGCCCAAATTAAATATGGGCATGGGATCCCAATGGGTCTTGGGACCCATTGCCAATGCTACTTCTTACCATCAGAAACTTCCACAATTAGTGCACGAACAATTGTCTTACTATTCTCACAAACAGGAGGAACATAGAAAGTTCAATTCCTCAGCTATTAGGAATTGAAATTTTAATCTTATTAGCCCCGCTCAACTTTCATCTTACCCATAGATTTCCCATTAGATTCAAGCTTTTGGGAATTGCTCTTTTTGGCAAATAGAAATAGGACCCAAATCAACCCCTAGCTTCCGCCCTTGAACATTAGTTGCCCAATGAAATTTCTATTTTCCTTAATGCTAGTTGGTTGAAGTTGTTTAACATCCATCTGACCATTCCGGAGAATCGAAGACTCAGAAATTGAATTACGGTAGCTCAATGTGAAGAGCAGGATATGTTTAGTTATCTTTAAATCCGGATTATTTGACAAAATTAAAAATATATAAGGACATCTAATTTAAATGGGAAATAGAAGAGACTAAAAATTGCCTTTCTAAGTGATGGACCCAAATCAATTCAATAGAGAAAACCCACAAGAATTTAGACAAAAAATCACAAGAAAAAACTGTCGAGAAACCTCAATATTTTCTTATTCAAAAGAACGTGAGAGTACTAGGCTTAAAAATAAAAAAAAATAAAAAAAAACTGAACTTTTTATAGTTCCTAAATTTACGTCTAAAACCAATGCTACTTGCATGGATATAATCACATGCACACACACCATGCGCCCTATTGTATTAAATAATCAATTACGACAGGTGGCCCTAACTAAACAAATTGACCAAAACCTATCTTGATTGCTTAATTAAAATTTCCTACATAGCTTCTCTGAAACCAAACTCTTCAAATGTAACATACCCAACATCTTCTTTAATCTCAAGAATGTATCCATTTTCAAAACTTTTATAAAAATATTCACCACTTGCTCCTCAATCATGCAATAATCAATCTCCTTTCACGAACCAACTTATGTACGAAGTGATATTTTTTTGTCAATGTGCTTATTATACCCATATAGAATTGGATTCTTGAACAAATAATTGTTGACTTACTATCACAACAAATCTTCGTAGGACAATCTTGATTGTGTTGTAGAACACCAAACATCTTCCTTAACCACACTGCTTGAATAGCACTGTTAGCTGCTGCAACATATTCTACATCTGCAATAGAAAAAGCTATTTCCTGCTACTTTTTAAAACTCTAATAAAATATCCACGAGCCAATAAAAATGCATAACTTGAAGTACACTTTTTGTCAACTGTTTAACTTGATCAATCACTGTACATATGCCCAAAAAGATCAACTAGATTACTGCATAAATTAATAGAAAATACCATCACCCTTAGTACCTCTGATGTACCTTAGGATCCTCTTTGCAAGTTACAAATATGACCAATGTGGAGTTTTCATAAACCTGCTAATCAAGTCAACATTAAAATTGATATCTGATCTCGTAAAAGTCAAATATCTCAAACTCCCTATCAAATTCTAATGTAGGTAGGATCTATATATCCATTAGTGCATTTTTAGTCAACTTTAATTTTTTACTCAGCTGGTGCCAAAATTGGCTTATTGGCATCCATTTTAAACTTCTTCAAAATATCACCTGTATATTTCCTCTGAAAAAAATATACCCATGGTCAAATTGAAAATTTTCAATACCATGAAAATAAGACATAAGCTCCATATATGTCATCTCAAACTGCTTAACATGGCCTCCTTGAACTTGGTAATCATCGCAGGATTATTTCTTGTCAAAATTAAATCATCTACATATAAACACACAATCCAAACATCACCACAAGCAAAAGCTTTAACATACAAAGTGTGTTCATATGGAAACCTCTAAAATCCACGAGAGTTAAAATAATAATGAATTCTTGCATACAAGGCCCTTG
Organism: Mitragyna speciosa; assembly: GCA_024721245.1. Classification (NCBI taxonomy): domain Eukaryota; kingdom Viridiplantae; phylum Streptophyta; class Magnoliopsida; order Gentianales; family Rubiaceae; genus Mitragyna; species Mitragyna speciosa. The sequence goes on from JAMWEH010001111.1 coordinate 49,594, forward strand.
GGATTTGTTTCAAACCATACAAAGTCGTTTTCAACGTATACACTTTATCTTCTTTGTCTCTTCTAATATAACCTACAGGTTATTCAATATATCCTTCTTCCTCAATTATTCCATTCAAGAAAGTATACTTGAAATCCATTGGATAAATTTT
>JAMWEH010000436.1:0-38492 GCA_024721245.1 Mitragyna speciosa
AGTTTCGAGAAAGCTACAATCAATAGGAATTTAATAATCCTTTCTTCCTAAAGGGAAGAGCATGAAATTCTTTTTCCTTTCTGTAGTGACCAAGAGGTTGGATCTAGCCATAAAAAGAATGCTTGGCATAAATAACTCATTTCTTGGTCTTCGACCCCCTCAATCACTACAAACACTCTCGGTCAGTTGCAATAGGATGTATCTATTTATCTGTTTCTTGACTTGAAATGGGAGCATGTTTGAAAGAGGATATTAGAATGTCTATAGTTGGGCCAGGAGTGGTCTCTTAAGGCCTTCCTTTTTTTTTTATTTTCTCATTGGAGTTATTTTACAAAGACTTGCCAAGGTAAGGAAAAAGGGGGAACAAGCACACTTGGAGAGCGCAGTATGATGGAGAATTAAATGCTACATTCAAGAAGGATGAACCGCTTGCGAAAAGGAATCTATTGATTCTCTCCCAATTGGTTGGACCATAGGTGGCTTGATTTACTTCAAGAATGAGGTCTCTGGTTTAATCCCAATTACTTAACACCTCAATCTTAAGCAACTAAAAACAAATCATGTTTGAAGTAAAATTACCTTTTGACGTGAAAACTAAAATTGGCCGATGAATGTTCCCGATTACTCCACAATTCACTCACTCAAATTACTATGCATTACTTATAATTCATGCACTATTTGTGGAGTGTCGAGATGTGTTAATATTGATCCTCGGTTACTAAGCAAATAATGATTAAAGTGGAAAAAACTATATAATTATTTTTCATTTTTGTAGTATACATATCTCTCATTCCATTATTAAACCATGGATTAGATGCTTGACTTAATTGACCAAAATCAACATTTTATATGAAGTAAAGAAGAGAAATTTCATCAAACTTGCAAAATTTAGACATAATTTCATCCACTTTACAAGATATACTTTCTATAATAACAAAACTTATAATCACATAATAATCATTTCTTAAGTACTTGAAGAAGGTATTTATCAAAGCACATAAACTGATTTCAATATAGTAAGAGAATTGAACAAATCATGGTTGAAAGCGCTAACTCACAAGCATATGCATTTTCCTATCTTTTCCCCCCACACTTAACTTATGCAATATTCTCCAAATTTAGATAGAAAAGTAAAGTAATGAAACAAGAAAACTCCTCTTGTGAATTGGTTCTTGTGTCCTTTGCATGCTTGTTTCATATGTTGTGCTTGAATGATTCAATTCCACCTAGCTAACATGCTTAGCACAAAGCCCAACCATGATCCACTAGTCTAGAAAAAAAAAACCATACAAATGAATTTGAATCATTGAAGCAATGATTTGTAGCCCATTGATGATTTAGATGTTCATTTGATGCCTTTAAAGTTGCCAAATTATCTAGCAAATATGGCCATTAACCTTCCCAAACGGAACCAATTAAAGAGCAACCAAACAGCCATGAAAAATGGTGGATCCATGGACTGAAATACATGGGTTAACCCATGGATTTGCTTCTCCAGCTGCACAAAATGCAGGTGCAATTCATGCTACAGGGTTGATGATTTCTCAACTTTGTTTGCTGAATCCTGGTATTTAACCTTCAAGTTTTGTCCAAACAACTTCATAATCATTTAAAGATGTAAACAAGCTTTCAAATAATTCCTTAAACTCATCCAAACCATCAACATGTATGAAATGTAGATGGATCAAATTTGCAATATTGTCAAACCTGCAATTTTTTTTCTTGAAGTGCACTTGATGTTCAAAATTTTTCTTTTCAAGTTTTTGACCAATCCAATACTAAAAACATGTTTCTAATGTTAAAAAAAGTTATTCACATGATTTTAATACTTGAAATATGTGTAGATTTTAAAATGAGAATCAAAATTACAAAGGATTCTCACTGGATGAATACTAATCAATGGAATAGTAGATTTTGCATCAAATGCCTCAAATTAGTTAATTGCATGATTTTAATTACAAAACCACTTCAATCACATTCCAAATGATAAAACAAAGTTTTCTAAACCCAATGTGCTTTTAAAACTCAAGAAATTTGTGAGATGGGTATTCAACTTCTTTGCTTGAAAACATGAACGCTCCAAATATGCAAACATGCATCAATGTTCAAATTTCTTCAAGACACATCATACCAACTCATTAAAAACAACATTTTAGACCTAAGAACAAAATAGATTGACTCAAATTCAAGAAAATAAGTCAAATTACCAAAGTGCCTCAAAGTTCAAAATTAAGGAACATGACTAATCTCTTGAATCCTTGTATACAGACATAATTTAAACAACATAATCACACTTAATACACCACAACAATTTAAAATACTAAAAACATTGGGTTACCTCCCAACAAGCATTTCATTTAAAGTCTAGAGCTAGACTTATCACCAATTAGTTCACATAGTTGGAGTGTCCATAAAAGATAAACAACTTCTTTTGAGCTCAAATTTCCATCAAATGCATGATCATCCTTTGTCTTTGAACTTGTGCTTTATCATTTTCAATCCATCGAAAACCTTTTAGTACACATGTAAAGCACATACGGAGAACGTCATAGCTAAAATTGGATAGACTTTTCTCTTGTGTTAGTGGATCATCAATGCCAATTTTCGCATCCCAAAAAATCAAGCAGGGGTTGGCCCAAGACTGTTGCACCCCGAAAAGGCGGTTTGGTCTGGTGATCCTTTTTTAAATAGAAAGTTTTTCGAAAAAACTGTACATGTGTCAGAAAAATCAGATTTTTATTGAAAAAGTGTTATTTAAGAAAAATAATATTTAAAATAAAAATAAAAGAAAATGAGGCCGGGACTAAAAAAATGCGACAGTTTTGGCCACTAATTTTAAAAAAGGGTTTTATTATTTTAAAAATGGAGTCGCCATTTGATATGAAGTTGGGGTGTACCAAGTCATCCAAAAAATCGTTTAAACAAACAAAAACAAAAATTTTAGAAAAAATATTGAAAATTCTTTTCTGACTCTAGTCTACGAAAAACAAGAGAAAAATGTCTGAGAGTCACATTTGAAGAAAGGGAAGGCAAAGACTCGTGCCTAAGGCACCCTTTCAACCTAGCCAAGACTAGTTGCGAGGTTTAATCAAACTTTTTAAAAATAACCCTAAATTTTATCGCATTTTGATGTGTCTAAATGAATGCAAATCCTAAATCTAAACGTGAGTATCGGGAGGGTCAAAATGTTCCGTCGAGACTTGGCCGGAATTATCGCATTAATTGCGAAACTTGAGTCAAGACCTCGAGAGAGTCACAAGTGTAGATGTAAAATGAAATGCAAAAAGAAAAATAATAATATAGATAATAAGTGGTTGAAGAAAGTGAGAATACAACATAACGGGAACGGGGGACTAAAAAACTCGTGATTGATATTTTTCTATTCACGGAGGGGGGAATGGCTTGTCAATCCACTGCTTCCCACGGAAGTAGACGACTATTTCTAGTCGGACCACGCAAAATGATCTAAATTCTAAGTGAAATGGATCCTAAATGTAATGCACTATTAAATGCTAAAATAGATAATAATAATAAAATATATACCAAAAAGTCATGCAAAATATGGCAATTTCTAAAAAGGAGAATGTGTTGTGAAATGAAATGAAATGCATGCGAGTGAAACTATCACTAAAATGACCTAAGGGTTTAGCATCGAACTAGCCCGTTCTAGGAATCTCCACTAGCGTTGGACTAATGGAGAAGCGAAAAAACCACAACTAGCGCTGGACTAGTGTGGTGACGGAATAATGAACTGATAAAACATGAATTAAAAGTAAATGAGCATGTAGAGAAATATAAGAGCACGTAGGAGCACATAACATGTAAACATAATATTCTAAATGCAAAAATTCTAAGGAAAGCGATAAACATAAAAACACACAAGCACACAAGAAATGCATAAGCCCTAACTATTACACTAGAGGATTTAGCTACAATTTTAGGGAGAAAAAAAAAGTAAAAACGACATTTCTATTACACTTGCTATCTAATTACACAAAATTTTGCTAAAAAAATGAGAAATGTAATCTAATTATTACATTGGCTATCTAAATACAAAAATAGGCCACAATAAAAGAAATTACGATCTATTCGATTACATTTTTGCCCAACAATAAAATTCAGAATTAAATAGCATAAAATAAATAAATATGTAAAAGCATGTAAAAATAAGAAAAACATATGAAGAAAATGCATAAAAAATCACATTAGAACACATAAAGAGAAATTAAAAATAACAAAAATAGCTTTTTTGGAAGACCCGATACTAATGCTTAAGAACACAAGTTAACACGTCAAGGTATCGCGATTTAAATGAATAAAGTATAAAATATATAAATGCTAACAAATTGATGGCAAAATGTAAATCTTAGCAAACTAAGGGGGCAAATCCTAAATTCTAACAAACTAAGGGAGCAAACATACAAATTATAGCCAGTCAAGGGTAAAACTGTAAATTCCATCAAATTTAGAGGGTGACGAGGTAAATTATAGCGAAACCAAGAGTGATAGGGTAAGTGACCAGGATCCAATTGAAAGACAATAAAACTTAAAGGAGACAAAAATATGAGCATTGAGGACTTAATTGCGTAAAAAATAAAAAGAATAAATAAAAAAAAATCTTTGGAGCAATATGAATAATACTAAAAGTAGAAAGACTAGACATAAATGTCCACATTATAAAAATGTCAAATAGAGGCAAAGCTAGATTAATAAGTAAAATAAACTTAATTAACTAAACAAATCATGAATAAATCAAGAAACACGAATAAGAAAGAAAAAAATGATAATAATAAACACACTAAAACAAATAAAGGAAACAAAATACTAGATTACCTAATCCCTTAAACTGATTTTTCTTTTCCATTGGCAAGTTAACTAATGAAACTAAGAAACACTACAAAAATTTCGGTAAAATCCAATCCCCAAATATATAATTTATTCTTTTACCTAAAACTCAAATCTACCACCAATAAAACTAATGAACATAACTGAACCAACCCCAATCGGTTTCTTAGAGAAAAATTCAGAGTTTATTTTTTTAATTCACTAAAAATCTAATTTTTCCAAAAAGGGCAAAACTCCCCTAAATCATCTTTCTCTTACTCATTCTAATTCTCCCCTCTATTCTCTCTGATTTCTCTCTCTCAGCCATGTCTCTCTATTTCTCTTTCTCTCTTCCTTTCTCTCTTCTCTCTCTCGCTCACGCTCTCCCCCCTTTTAACTTTCTCTTCTTTGTTTTTCCTCTTCCAATCTCACTCTCTCTCCTGTTTCCCTCCAAAGGCTTTGGAGACTGACAGAACACATTTTCGCTCAAATTGATGGCTACCGGGGGTGATGTGGTGGTGGTTTTGGTGTCGCAAGGTGCTAATTGGTGGTGGTAGGGGGTAGTTGAGTGATGGTAAAACCGATTGTTGACCGTTGATTTGGGAAATTTGAGTGTGGCGGTGAATGGCTTTGATGGTGAATATTTTGGGTTGTTGTGATTGGAGTCCTGGATGTGATTGGGTGGTTGGGTTGAGACTTGCAATGATAGTGATGGAGGAGGCAATTTTTCTGGTAATTTGTAGTGGAAAAGGCCGTGATCTTTGGTTAATGGAGGTTGTGATTGGGCACTTGTGTGGCCGTTGGACAGGGAAGTAGTTGTGTGTATTGCTGATGTGTGTTTGATTGGGGTGATTGCTGTGGCTTTGGGGGTAGTGGTGATGGCCTTGCAGACTGTAACTGTGGCTCTGAAAGGGATGAGTTTGGTGGTTCTAGGACTGTAATGGTGGTATGATTTTACTTATTGGAGTTGGGTGTGCGATTTGGGGCTGAGAGGTTTGGGTAGCTTGTAAGCGTCGGTGACTATTGCAGGCAAGGGAGAGGCAGGTTCAGTTGGCGGTGCTGAGGGTGGAGATGCGGGGCTGTTTGGTGTTTGGGATGTAGGTGTTTCGACAAGACTATGAGGCTACTGGCAGTTTGGCATCTGACGGTGTGGAGCTGTAATTCTGGGATTGTTCATTTTGTAGGTATTTGGCGATAGAGGAGGAATGTGGGGTGGGGGGGGGGGGGGGAGGAGGGGTTCTTGACGAATTTGGAGGGAGTTGATTCCTGGGTAATTAGCTGGTGGTTCTAATGATGGTAACAGGGGATGTGGTGGCACGTTGGTGGTGAATCTGATTGCTTATTGTGGGCTGGGTTGGTTCATGGTGGTTGCAGAGAAGGGAGTTGCGGTTGTGAGGGTGGTTGTTGGACTGAACGGTGGAAAACAGAGGGGGGAAGAAGATGAACCTAGAAAAGGCATAACCCAGAAACAGAAAGAACCAAACTTAGAAAGAACAAAACCCAGAAAACAAAATATAAGGAAAATTTTAAAAGATTCAACTCAAATTCAATATATATGATATTTTAACTGTCTAACAAAAAAATAAGAATGAGAATGATAATAATGGGATAATTATTCTAAGGAAAGAAGGAAAGACTTTCTCATAATTGCGTTATGCGTGATTCTCAATAAATTGGCCCATTTAATCGAATCAAATGAACTAGAACAACCAACCTTAATTGATCCAAAAGCCAGATAGTCTATTATTTTCGAAAAAAAAGAGGGACAAAAATAATAGCCAATTATAAAATCTTCTTTTACATCATATTTACCGAACTTGTTGAAATGAATCATAGTTCCCTCATGTGCTGAATACAAAGAAAGAGGGAGGGGTGAAATTGGCAGCCAACATTCTTGTTAAAGGATTTTGGGAAGAGTTTTGACAAAAGTGAAATTCTAGATAATAAACGTAAAAAAGGGAAAAAAAAATTACCTTAGCAAAATTTTTGACAGAAGGTTTTGCAAAATTACAACTCTAGTTAATAAATATAAAAGGAAAAAAAATTAGAAGACTAGAAGATGTAAAACAGCAGGTAACCAGTATTCGTTGATGACGTGTCATAATACTGTAGATCGACAATTAAAAGTGATTTTATAATATTAGTGAATAGAAGTTAAATCAAAAAATAAAATAGAATAATAGATGACATCTAAGCTAAAAATCATTGCTTAAAAAACTACGTGGGTTCTTGAAAATATTGTATAAGCCCACATCATTTCTTGAACAAATCCCTAGGTTAAAATAAAATCAATTAATAAGCACATTAACAGATATCTATAACGAATGCATATGACAAGTCTTGTACCTCATTTCAAAAGCATAAGCCTGAAAGAAAATCAAACAATTTGGAACTCCAATTAAAAAATTTCTCCTGGCATTTTCAAAGCTTATTCAAAGCCAATGACTCAAAAAATACACAGAAATTAAGTTTCACAAACGAATAATAGCAATACCACGAGTACTCGATGCTTTTGATCGAATTGTGACACCTTTTACGAGCAATCCCCAAGTCACAGCGTTGTGGTATAAAGAAAACTTCAAGTCTCCTATTGGGTCTCGGCCTGTGGTGAATTCCCCTGCAAGAATCTCTATCCATTTTCCTCTTGGTTGGTGCTCCAAATCTTCATGGCGTTCCTGTGTGATACCCTCCAATTGAGTGAGTGTGAGGTTTATTGGGCTTTCCCATTGGAAACCAGAATCTTCCAACAATATTTCAAACACAACCTCGTACAAAGTTCCCGGTGAAAGCTTAACCATCTCAAATCTTCCCCTGATTATCAACCACCAAGCTCTCAACAGTCTTGCAACAACTATAATGTTATCACTGCAAAGAGGGTGGGGTATTAATTTACCCTTGTTCTCTTGGTGATAAACTCATTTACATTTTGTATATTATAACTTCCCTTTTTCCTTCAACTAATCGAGATTTGTGTAATTCAGAATGAACATGAATAAATAAATGCTTACCTTGAATCTTTTGCCAAGCACCATTCCCAATTGTTAAAATAATCATCTTGGCTTTCAAATCCTAAAAGATCTTTAACGGACAAGGTGAAGCTGTCGTTTTTGTGGTGAATTTCATGCTTGGATGTCTAAAAAACTTCAACTTTTTCAGTACAATTACAATAGTCGAAGAAAAGTAAGATATATACATAAGAACAACAATGCATGAATTTATAAAATATGATAATTTCTTTCTGAATAACTACTAAATATACAAAATATACATTGCCAATTTTTTAAACAAAAAAAAAAAAAAATAGAATTGCAGTGAGGCATAACAACCTATAATGTTACAGTTGTCAGAATCGAAATCAAAATGTTATAAACTAATAATCTTCATTGAACTAACAATGAAGAGGAAAACAAGCAAAAATGTCGTCAACTTATGTTGCTCCTAGTTATTGTAGTCCACTTTTGTATTTATTTGAACATCAAAGAAACAGGCGCATAATATAAGTGCATATAACAATTGGACAATTTTTGTTTTTCAACAGATTTTGGAGGCTGGGATTTTGGATCTGACAGACTAAAGGTTCGAACAGTTGTATTCTGTTGTGGAAAGGAATGATATTAGAAGTTCCAATGTGGGATTTGGGTTCTGATGAAGTTGGTTAGAACTTGGAATACAATTTTGAGGCTATTAGACAGAGAGTTAAGAGCTATGGAAAAATTGCCTCTAAAAAAAAAAAGAGCTATGGAAATTTTTTTTAGGGTGCAGTGGGGCCGTGGATCCAGTCCACCTAAGAGTGGACTAACCATGGGGAGGGAGGTGTTTGGAAGTTTGGGCTAGAGGTGGCAAGGGAAGGTGGCACGAGAGTTAGGCGTCTAGTGGTGATGCATGTGGTACTGAAGCTTTTGTAGCAATGAGTCAAGTTGAGATTATTTCACACAAAATAATAATTTACGGTAAAAAATTCAGTATTTATTAGCCAAACTTATTTCTATAAAGTAATGAAATCTTGCATAGTTTACCCAAAATTTAATGCTCACAATGACATAAATAAAAAATAAAATACAAAGGATATATCTTTATAATGATAGGGTAAATCACCAGTAGAAGTCCCTAAATTAATTCAAGAGGTTCAAAATAGTTGTCAAATTCATAAATATCCCTATTAGATCCTTAAATTTGTTAAAAGACCAATTATTAGTACCTTCCTTGCAATTAAGTATTTACATTTTTATTTTCGTCTTGAATTTTTTCATATTATTCCATATCCTCTTAGGAGACTTCCTAACAATAGTCTAAAGTGACCAAAATTACAAAAGATCATCTCACATAAAAATTCGCTTTAAGCTACAATATGTTAATATTCAAATATTATTTTGTGCAAACTTTTAGCGAAGCAATAAATTTTTGATATAGATTAGTAACTAAAATCAACTGTCCAAAATTGATTATAATGTGAGCTAACATTTGTTGTAGGGCAATTTCTTTAGCTAACATGTGCAGCTAAAAATTTTGCCAATATCGTGCATAGTAAGTTCAATTCCTACTATTTTGTAGCATAGTCTTTTCTTCTTCACTTCTATTTTCATTTCATCCATTTAATTTTCCCTCTTACTGGAATAATTTTGATGCATTAGTCTTCACTGTTCATTCAAATTTTGTAACCACATTTTTTCTTTACTCTTTTTGTCTTTTTGATGGCAAATGTTGGAATAGAAATGGTTTGTACCTCTATAATTGGATTAGATGCCATCAACTCTAAACTAAAAAGGTGGACTGGGTAGTTTTGAGCAACGGCAAATATTTCGAAATGGCTTTGAATGAAGAATCTCAAGATGATTTTTATTACTTTGGGCTTAGGTACATTTTCCAACCAAATGGTAAAATAAGAGGATCTAAAAATCTAGGCTCAGATTGGAGGAGAAAAGGCTGAGAGGCATGGAGGTTTAACTTTAATTTTTGCTTCTGGAAATCAAGGTTAAGTATGCATGGAAGATGATTTAATGGGATTGATTAATTGCAAAATAATATTGTTGGCTCTATGTTGGGCTTCTCCCCTCTTTATAAATGTGATGAAAATTTTTTTAGAGAATTGTTGAGAAAATCTACAAAAAATAAAGATAATTTTATTAAGGAATGATGTGTGTAGACAATTAAAATTTGTTTAGTCAAGATTAACTAAATTAAATTAATCTTGGTTAAATTAAATTAAACTAAAATCTTACAAGTCCATTAATGTTTGGGCTTATATGTTGGGTGAATGGCAATTGGGCCCTAAATTAAATTAAGTGCAAAGTCCAGTTAAGTTAAGTTGGGTTAATTTAATTAATCCTCATTAATGGACCAGTGCATATGGGCTTCAAATTAAATTGTAAAGTCCATCCAAATTAAAGAGAATTAATTAATTAATTCACATTGGACCAATTTGGGCCAACCCAATTATCAAGCTCTATTTAAGACGGGCTTTCTTGAAGTTGCAAATAGCCCAAGTGGTTGAACATTCTAGAGAGCTTATCTCAAGTCAACCACTCACCAAATTTCAGCTATAAATTGGGGATCAACTCCCTCAAGTCAGGGAGAGACTCATTCCCCAAAATTCAGAAAAAAAACTCTAAAAGCTCTCAAGAGATTTTTCTCTCTAAAAGAAGTTCTAAAGAGATTTCTCTCTTAAGTCTTTCAAGAGATTTCTCTTAAAGTCTTTCAAATCCCCTCAAATCCAAATCCAAACTCTCAAATCACCATGTTCGTGTTGAAGACTTGAAGATTTAAAGATCGAAAGCCTCAAGTATTCAAGGAACATCATCAAGTCAACCGTATTCTACATCGTAGAATGCTCCAGATTTAATTCGAGAATAAGCCTTTTCTTGGCCCTTGAATTAAATCCCTGAAGAGAAGAATCAGAGGACAGTTTCTTGTATAAAGAAACAAATCCGGAGATTGTAACTCTCATTCAAATTAATAAAATCCTTATTTGTGCAATTATTTTTCTTGTCTTATTTTGACAACGAAATTTGTTGTTACAATGTGTACATTTTTTTTGAAATTTGACCATGCAGAGAAACAAGAAAGATCCTAGAGTCCTGAAGCAATGTCCATGGTCTTAGGCCACTAAAAAGCTCTTCTAAAACCCTGATCTTCAAACTGGATTTGAGGAAACAAGAAATGGATTTAATACCATTAGATTCCCGTGTAAAATTCGCATTATTACAATGAAGCTGGCCTTAGTAAATTTACACATTCTATTGCTAACCACTTTATTTTGATAAGAATACTGCAGTCAAATTAGAATTTCTCAATTTAAAATATGTGTTGAGCTATAAATGGGCGGGAACAACAAGACCTTTCGAAATTCCTTAAATGATTGAATATGGTAAAATAGAGTCCCAAGAGATGGAATATGAATGGATTCCTGTATGTTGTTCCAAGTGTCATAAACTTGGTCATAGCCTACAAAAATGCCTCTTTTAACTAAATACCGATACCAAATAGATGCCGCGGGAAACAGAGAAGAAGAAACCATAGTAGGTATTAGAGGTGATTGAAAATAAGAAGGTAGTAATTGGAAGTACTAAATAGAAAGCAAGTAACAAATTTTATGTCCGATGATGAATAAAAAGAACATGAAAAACAGACAGAAGCAGTAAAAGTATTAGAGGATTAAGACTATGGAAAAGGAACCCATCAGAAAGGCAGGATGAACATGAGCAGATAGCTCCAACTTTGTGATAGAAAAGGATCTTATTCCTATTGTCCAGACTTAAAATAAAAGAGAAATAAAATGCTTAGGAACAAGAGAATATAAAGTTGTGGGTTAGATCTCAGTCAATGATAAGAAGAAGGATAAAAATTTAAATCATGCTAAGATTGGGAAATTATCTCTTGCCACGAGGATTCATGAATATAAAAGGAAAAGAAAGGATGGCTAAATAGAATGATAATTAATTTGATGATTATGAAGAACACATACAATCCACTTGTCAATGTTTAAAAATAAAAGGAGAGCTAGAAATAGAATAGATGCATAAACTTTTTTGATTTAACATAAAGATATGCTATTAGAACACTAGAGGTTTGAATCCCTATAAAGCGAATTGGACTCGTACAAATGACGAATAGTATTCAACCTAAAATATTTGAAGTAGTAGAACATAAAGTGACATACCAAAATATTGATGCTATTCCTGTACATTGCTTTTCACGTTGGTGTTTATTTCGCAATCGAAAACCACTATTAGTATGATAGCGGTTGTGAAGAAGGCATAGGTTGTGAATTGTATTATGACAGATATGCATTAACCGAGAACATCTTGTCATGTTGAAGGAGTGAATGAATCATATGTTTGTATTGATTGTCTTATGGCAAAAAGAAACCTGAAGCGAGCATAACTGTTCGTACGCATCCGAAAGCATTGAAAACTAAAATACAAAGTTGGCTCTATAATCCTAGATGAAGTTAATATTACTAGAAATGTTTCTAAGAGGTTGGCCAACATACATTTTGATTATGATGCAATGGAGGAGTTCAATAATTATCTTAAAGAACTACAAATTGAGTAATGAGCGCAATAAAAGAAAGTAGGATAATAAAATAGACGACATAATAGACAGTGTATTTACACTAGAAGAATGCTTTACTAAGTTTCCATTAACAAAAGTTGTATTTTTGGGTCCAAGTTTCTCGGGTCACTCATATATTAGTCTTGACATTAAGAGTAAATGTAAAATTTGGACCAAAATCTTTTACATTTCAATGTTTTTGGATGAGGGGCGTACCCTATTGTTTATATTTGTAAAAACTGATAAACCTGAAATGAAATCCAAAAGAACTAAATAAATGATGTTTATTATTGGCAGAGTATAGCAAAAGCAGAAGCATATTGTCAACTTGTAGTATTTGTTGCTGAGTAATCCTTTTAATGTTTATCTGATAAAAAGAGTAAAAGAAATGAATAAATACCTTAATTTGATGAAAGCCGAAGAATTTTTTTTAAGGCAATTTCTAATTGTCTAAGGATTGGGGACAAAATCACTTCTTTATTTCATAGAAAAGTTGCCACTCGCATAGTTAGGAATAGGATCCTTGCTGAGTCAAATGATGAAGATGAAATAGATAAGGACATGAGTATAAGCTTCTATAAGCATTTATTCTCATAAGATGAATTAACCACTAAATTGCTACAAAGAATAAGTTCGGTTATTTCCCTCGCTATGATTAATCCTAACTGTTTTAAGATCAAAGTCAAAGCCTAACTGTTGGAATTACTTTTGAAGAGATAGAAAAACTGTAGGACTGGATAAATTTATTGTAGAATTGGTCAAGCAAAATATGAATATAGTAAGAGTTGAAGTAGCAAAAGCTTTGCAGTGTATTGCTTTAAACCGGAATATGTATATTATCTTCTAAATGGTAACTGTTATAAGATCAAAGTCAAAGCCAAACTGTTGGAATTACTTTTGAAGAGATAGAGAAAAACTGTAGGACTGGATAAATTTATTGTAGAATCGGTCAAGCAAAATATGAATATAGTAAGAGTTGAAGTAGTAAAAGCTTTGCAGTATATTGCTTTAAACCGGAATATGTATACTATCTTCTAAATGGTATAGTTTTAATCTTAGGGCATCCACAATGGATTATACTCTTTAAAGTGTAATTCATATGCTACATCATAAATCTACTAAATCCACTTCTATGATACCATCACTCGTCAATGGATTATACCATGTATAATATAATAACATGGACCCACAATTACATATTTACTTTAATAATTCACAATATATATCCCTCAAATAAATAAAATTTTGTTAAAAATAATTTCATTATTTGTGGAAAATAATTTGTGGGCTTTAATTGGAGTACACACTTTCTAATTTTTTATTTTTTAAAAAATATTATTATTAATTTTTTGCTTTCAATAATATATTTTTTCCCTAAACCTCAAAAATAATTTGGGTAATTTTGTTGGTTTTGATTTTGTGTAGAGGATGAATTTTCTATAAATTTTTTTAGAACTATTAAAATTCTCATCCATAATGAAAAAATATTGGGACTTTAGAAGATTGGATAAGATATTGAAGAAAATAAGGTGGAGTTGGAGGAACGATGCAGTAAAATAGAAGAACTGATGGAGTAGGAGATTAAAGAAAATAAATATAGAAGGAGAAATAAATGAAATTGGATAAATGATAGAGTGAGAGCATCCACTTTTCACGTCTTCTACTTTCATTATGCGTATAGTAGATATGATACGTATAATATGAATGAAACTCTCACAATGATAGTTGGTTTAATATATGGGTGTAATGGAGGGTATTACACCCTTCGTTACACTCCATTGTGGATCCTCTTAGTATGAAAAGTTGAGAATGGAATGCATTTGAGAAATTTTAAACCGATTGCTCTTCCATTTCTGATACAAGTGCTACTCATTTGCCCTACAAAAAGACTTAAACAAGTTATTCCTAGTTGTATCAGTGGTGCTCAAAGTGCTTTTATTAAAGGAAGACAAATAACAGATAGTATATATTTGATGCAAGAATTGATAAGAGGATATCATAGACCTGAAGGTATAGTTGAAGGAGTTCGTGGTGGCCTTGATTTCATCAAAACTGATAAAAATGCAAACATCCAACCATTTACGCGTGTAGTTTTTTCTTCAGAAAATTGCCAAAATCCTATGCTTTTTTGAATCCAATAGTAGATGTTATGCTAGTAATACCTATCCTCTTTTTTCTTTTGACCACTATTTCATAAGTTGCTACTATTTCGATGACATTTGTAATTTAATAACCTCCTACAAAATTTATTATTGATTCAAGAAAAAATTCTAACAATTGAAAAGATTAACCTTAACTGGTTTTGAAAAAAAGACCTTACTCGGGCTTTGAAAATGCAATTTTTAATCAGATTTTAATAGTAGGATCTTAATTGGGTTTTAAAAGATACAGCCTTCAATTGTGTGTGGAAAATAATCCTTAATTAGGTTTTAAAAGCATGACTTTTATTCGGGTTTGAAAACATGACTCTCAATTGGTTTGGAAGCACGACTCGGGTTTGAAAACATGACTCTCAAAACCTCGACTCGGGTTTGAAAACATGACTCTCAATTGGTTTGGAAGCGCGACCTTGAATTGGCTTTATAAAAGACATGACCCTCGATCTAGTTTGATAACACGATCCTTAATAAGGTTTTGAAACTTTAATTGGTGCATTTTCTTTTGGAGTGCAGAGTAAATACAACACATGTCCTTCTACGCCATAAGTAACTTAATGAAAGAAAAGGAAGCTTAGATAGTTCTTTATTTCCTAAGGTTATTGTAATGCCCAATATCAGTGAGGACATTTTGGGGATAGAATTTTCATAAGTAAGGGAAGCATGGTCATTTGACCATAATAACAAAAAAAAAAAAAATAGAACCTAAAGAAGAAAAGGAAGCTACAGTCGTGCAGCAAAACAGAGAGAAAACAGCAAGAAGAAAAAAGGGAGAAGAAAGAAAAAGAAGAGAAGAAAAGAAAGAGAGGGGAGAAGAAGAAGAAAAGGGGGTTGCCGGCGGTCAACCAAGCTCCGGTCAGCCACCGGACACCGGCAACGAGTCCGGCCAGCAAGAGAGAGAGAGAGAGAGAGAGAGAGAGAGAGAGAGAGAGAGAAGGGAAATAAAGAAAAAAAAAAGGGGAAAATGGTGTAGAACTTAAATCAGGTAAGTAGAGGTTAGATTTTGTTTTCTTTATGTTATCTATAGTGATTTGTATGTTAATCTAATGCAAATTTCAACATGCATGGGGGAATTTGAGTAGATGGAATTTTAGTGTTTATGAAATTTTAGGAAATTGGAAAAAAATGATTTCTTTATATTATTTAGAGTTAATAGTTTTTGTTATGGTGTTGATTATCCAATTAGAAGAGGAAAAAGTTGATTTGGAAAATTAAAGTTGGGATTTGATTATAGTTTAGGCCATACAAGATAGGTAAATGAGTGAGTTAAGTTTTGGGGCCTAGATTAAAGTTAGATTATTATTTTCTTATGTAGTTTTAGTTATTAATTTTTAATCGTAATATTATATGATAGATTCAAGAGAGCATTTGGTGGAGAAAGCCGCCTAAAGGAGTGATTGAGTCCAAGATTTTTGTACATAGCCTATTTTGAGGTAAGTGTAATACATATTATGAATCACTAGTACTATATATTGCTTACAAAGTATTATGTGAATATTTTAAAGTATGTTATATGTAAAAATTGAGATTGACATACATATATATTGATAAATGGATGCATATTGATGAAATGCATACAAAGTAGTTTATTTTGTAAATGGAAGTTTAAGTGAAATTGCAAAATATTTAAAAGTGGATGATTTATTTCAAGTCTATGAGATAACACAATTGGCATATTTCGAAGTATATTTTTATATATTGTTATGATTTTAATGTCAAAAAACTAAGAAGTGAATGATTGTTTGTGAAAATGATTTGAAAGTAACTCTATGCAGAACTAGCTAAAACTAACAGGGTTATTGTTAGTTTGGGTGCACCTAGTATATGCCGGCTAGGGAATGTCCACAGTGATTCCCTCCTTTCGTGGGATAGTGTACCCTTCGGGAGATAGCCCTTTGGGGACAGATTACCCTTCGGGGAACAGAGACAGATTACCCTTCGGGGGATAGCCCTTCGGGGACAGAGTACCCTTCGCGGGGTAGTTGCTTTTCGAGGGATAGTAGGTTCTGCATAGTTGTAATTTCGAGAAATAATCAAAGTTATTTATGAAACCAAGAATGTGATTTTATTGATCGTTTTACGTCATATGTGATGACTACATAGATTTTATACCAAAAGTGGTGATTTTAAGTAAATTGTTTAAATTGTTAAAAATGGTATTAGTTGTATCAGTATAATATTAATGATGATTGTTTATTACTTGTATGACTGCATGTATAATGGTTTATAATATATATTATGCTTACTGAGTGTGGAAAACTCACCCCTCAATATTTTTCAGTGTCTTGTAAAAAGTGCAGGAGTTAGAATCAAGAGGAGAATTGCATAGTCACTTGGATTCTGAGGTATTATCCGGTTATTGTTGTTGTCCCGGGTATAAGATAGTATAATTATTATTTTGCACTTGTGGCCATGTGATATAGTATTTGGTATTGCAAATATTATTTTTAGAATAGCTGCTCCATTAGTTGTAAATTACGAATCTTGGGATGTCTATATATAAATATATAAAGTTCTTATGGGCATATCTTTTTATGGTTGAAATGAGTGATTGATACTGGACTACTTAGATGATTGATTACTTGTTTTGGTAGGTTATAAACTTATGAAAAATATGGTGTATAATTTGTGAATGAGATGATATTGTTTATTATGAATGTATTGGAAATGCTTGGGTTGGCTGAAATTTTGTACAGGTATTTTGAATTTTTTTTTTGGTAAAGGTCCAAACATAGAGGAGATGCTGCTGAAATTTCGGTAGAATTTAGAGGAAATTTAGGCTTACATGATTTGGGGTGGTTTATTCCACCTCGAGCTACATGCCGATCATGACCTTTAGATTCGAGTCATGACAGTTATGCATTTGGCTGTACAATAATCAAATACAAAGCAACCTATACAATCACAACACCCAAGAAGAATACTATTTATGAAATGTATCTGAAGGAGAAGAGCAAAGCAAAAATTCTATTTTCCCTTCCTTAATCTTAATGGCTATGGAAAATTTGCCAAAGTTGTTTACTAATACTGCAGATGAAGTTTACGATTGTCATCCTAACATTAGGATTTACATCTATCACATATATCATATGTTGACAATCAGTTCATAGTGACAGTTGCTACTGAGAGATACTTTCAGGTAATTAACAAGACATTAAAGGAGTTTGAAGTACTAATTAGTCTCAAACTAAATTTACAGAAATGTTAGGCATTCAAGGCCGGAGTAAAAATGAAGGAATGAAGTAGGTATTGTGTGAAATAGTAGGAATGCCATTAGGAGCATTGCCAATCAAGAATCTTGATCTATTCACTCATTAGAGCTATACTAAGTTACAAAGGTAAGTTGGAAGCATGTGTGTATGCCTTCAAGGAAATTGGTCTGGGTATCTTTAACTTGGAAATGTGGAATATGTGTTTGATAATGAAGCTCATTTTGAATATACATAGAAAGCTCATTATGGGTAAAGTGGACACAATTAATCAAACTCAAAAACTAATCATTTTGGGGGATGTTTCGAATGACAGTTCTTGGGTGTGGAGAAATACTTGAAAACATAAAGTGGATGCCCAGGCTTTCATAAAAATTCTGATCGGGAATGGAAAAAGAGCTATCTCTAGTATGATCAGTGGCATCTAGTTGGTCTCACTGTATAAAAGGTTTCCAAAAAATCTGCTACAATATTTTCGCTATACAAAATCAGATTGTGTAGCTAAGTGTATTGAGGATGAAAGAACATGTATTCAGACTGTGTACCTAAGTATCTTCATACCATTCTCAGAAACTGAAGATCAAACCCATTGGCTAGCTAGTAAATTAGTTGAATTCACAGTTCAGATAGCTATGGAATAACTAAAGGTCATAAAATTGTAGTTCAATGGAGTAAGTCGATATGGGAGGAAAAAGCTCTACCAAGATATTCGTTCATACTATGGCTATTGTGTGGGAGAATGCTTACTACTAAAGACAGATTAAAAAGCGGAACAATACCTGTTGGAATGAGAACAATGAGTTGTGTAAATAAACTTTGGCAACCATTAATCATTTGTTTTTTCAATACATGGAAAGGTATGGAAGAAGGTACAAACCATGATTTATCTAAGAGGGAATTATGGTTGAAGTGATGAAATCAGATGGTTAACTAAGCATTAGAAGATGAACTCATTAACTAATTAGTTAAGATGTTTGATGTTAGCAGCTATTGTATATCGAATTTGGGGGGCAAGAAATTAGTCTTTGCTTTAGACCATCCCAACTTCAGCAAACAACGTCCTACCTAATGTTATAACATCAGTTAGAGAAACAACTGCAACATGGAGTGAAATCCCTCCTATCAAAAAAATAATTGGCATTTAATTGTTGAACAAGGCATTTTCATAAATTTTCCTGTCAATTTTGTTAAGATGAAGAATAGTAAAATTTTTGTCCAAAAATATTTTGATATGGTGAATATGTATATTAGAATACTTGAATTTAAGCACTTTCCCACTAATTACAATTGTAAATTTGGTACGACAATGCTACTGTCGATAATATTCAATTTTATCCATACTACTCTAGCTAAAGTCGGTTCTTAAAGTTTTGGCATTGATTTTGTATTTTGAAAAGAAGGTTTGGCTAGGCTATATAATTTTTCCATATGAATCTATTGATGTGGAAAAAATAATTAAGGACTAAATTTGCTAAAACACAAAAGATAAATGACTAAAATGAGGAAATTTACTTTTGGTAGGCTATATAGAATGTTTTCAAAAGTTATAAAGCAGTTGTTAGTAATATGTCCAACTGATATACATTAAATTAGTACGTTGAATTAAGTTTTAAATTTAAAGAAATTTTCTTATTCATTAATGTAACTCATAGAGTGCCTTTATATAATCCACCAAAAAATATTGTGTGCGCGATATTGTGTTAGATATTGAAATTAAGAAACAAAAAAATTGTCTAAAAGGAGGAAAAGGGACAAAAGATGAAAATCATAAAAAGAAAAAATGTCCATATATGCACCTTTGCAGAGAACTTTAATAATATATGGATATTATGATAAATAAGATGATAGCTTCAACAGCTGTGCATTTTATACTAAAATAATAAGCTAAGAAATGAAAATTTCAATAGACCATATGCTTTATGCTAGTTATATTTAATCAACCAGAAGAAGATTTTCAAATATCTCAATAGAAAAGCATACCTCTTTCTTAAAGAAAATTTGTGTGGCAAGGTCAGGGTCCAACAATCCAAAAACGCATGTCAAGCGGGGTAGGCTGATGGAACCCGTAGAGAATGTCTCCAATTTGTCGCAATCCACAATGGTTATGCTTTCTAGTTGGGACAACTCTATATCATTCGTCATGTGGCAAAATTTCTTGAAATTTGGAAGTTCTGAGAGTACCAATTCCTTTAGTTCAGGAAATAGAGGTTCCATGATTGCAGTTTGTGATTCTTCATCATCCTTTCCGACCACTTTTTTCAACTTTGAGCAATTTTTAACTATCAACTTGCCAAGCATTCTAAAATTTCTAAATGCAGGAGGAGAAAATATGACTTTTAAACTGGGACAAGATTCAACTTCCAATAGTTCCAGCCGACTAAAAGAGCCCATTGGAGTTTGGCTAGAGAATAGATTAATTACAGTGTTAATGTTGTATATTTTCAACTCCACCAAGTTTGCCAATGTAACCTGCAATTGAAAATGTTTTAATGCGCAAGTTAGGTTGCAACTTGTAACCACATTCGTTGACCTAGTATTTCTTCATAATGCTAACTGAGTCCATGTTCAATATTTCACTAAAACTGTCTATGTTGTTCAGCTTAACAATTTAAGGGATATCAATTTTTTGGTTTTTTATGATCCTATTTCTCAAAGTTGTTTGGTTGGAATATTGCATATGAAGGTGATGACTATCATAATAAATGTTAAGATTTACTATTATCACATATGTCAATTTTTGATAACCTATCAATAGTGATGGTTACTATTGTGAGACATTTTCAGGAAATTAGCAAGACGTTAAAGAACTTTGAAGCGTTATCTTGTCTCCTGCCAAATTTATAGAAATGTCAAAAACTCAAGGCTAGAGCATAAGAAGAAATAAAGCAGGAATTGTGTGACATAATACAAATGCTTGCCAAGTATCTTGATCAACCACTCATTATAACGGGGAGTAATTAGAAAGATTGTCAACTAATCTTCATCAAAATGAAGCAGAAAATAAAAGAGTTTAAATTTTATGAAGTTGAGCTATGGTGAAAGACTTCAATTAATGAAATCAGTCCTAGATAGCATCCCACCTCTACTGGTCTAGTGCTTTTATTCTCACCATATCAGTTACTAAGATGATGATCAGTAGGCATCTATATATATTCCTTTGGGTGGTTGAAATAACAAATCACTATTATGCAGAGTTAAGTTAGAAGGATGTTTGTATGCCTTATAAGGAAGGTGCTCTAAGTAACTTTGACTTGAAAATGTGGAATAAGTGTCCAATAATGAAGCTCATTGGAATACATGTAGTAAGTAGGATTCACTATGGGTAAAAAGGATACAGAAAGTCAAACTCAAGAATTCACCATTTTGTGGGATTAAAGCTACAAAATGATAGTCCTTGGGCATGGAAAAATATCCAAAAACACAAAGAGGAGGCTCAAGCTTTCATACAAATATTAATAATAAACGAACAGATCACTGCTACTGGTATGATCAATGACTTCTAGTTGGTCAACCAAATAAAAAGTTATCAAAATATCTGCTATAATGTTATGTCTTAACAAAGGAGATGGAAATGGTCTAAGAGGAAGAATTATGAAATAAAGGTGTTCAAGAAGGAAACCCCTAAACAGTTATACCATTCTTAGAAACTAAAGATGAAACATGTTGGCTAGTAGTAAATCACATGAATTCATGATTTAGTCAAATATGGAATAACTAAGAGGTCTTCAAACTTAATGTAGTTGAATCGAGCAAGTTGGTATTTGGAAAAAGATCTGTACCAATATATTCCTTTATACTGTGGCTACTATGTGGGAGAAAGTTCACCACAAAGGACAAATTAAAAAGTTGAGTTGTACAAGGAAACTACTGAAACCATGGATTACCTTTTTCTTCAATGCAGAGTTTATAGAAGACTATGGCAGGAGATATAAAAATTATGCTTTATTTATAAAAGGAATTATGCTTCGAGTGATGAAATCAAATGGTTAAATAACATTGGAAGATCAATTCTGAAAACTTTATGATCTCAAATCATCTTGTTTTTTATGACTAATAAACTAATGACAATATTTACTAATGTGATACCAAGGACCCTCATGGGCCTTTTTAGTCATTTAAACCTTTTTGGGGAAAATGTGATATGTAAACTTATGAATTACTAGATTGCAATTTGTGCAAGTTTGTTTTCTTTACCAAGAAAACTAGGGCAATCTTTACTTTTTTTCTTCATTTTCTTCTTCTTCTCCAAATTCCTCTTCAATCTCTCTAAAGTTTCCTCCCCATTTCTTTTATCCTCTTGAAGAAGGTGTGTTGGAGCCTAACTCTCAAGGAGAAGCAAGTAGAGGGAGTCTTGAAGGTTATACCCAAGGTAATTGCCCTCAAAGCCAATTCTTTCGTTTCGTTTGATTTGATTTGTGTAGGAATGGGTGATTGCAAAGTCTTTGGGTCTTTATACTTATTATTGATGCCTTGTGTTGGTGAGAATGTGGGTGTGGGATGATGGTGAAGTTGTGATGAATGTGAGATAGGGATTTGAGGAACTATATGTGTTTGTGACTTGCATTCTTGATCAAATAAGTATCTTGAGCTTATTATGTTTTGTTATGGCTTTATAATGTATTTGTGGGTGCTGATTTGAGGTTGGATGTGAATGGATTGGAAGTTGGGTGTTTGAGGGATGGTTTAGCAAAAAATCGTAGATGAATATCAATTGGTTGCTCGTATCCGCGACGTCTATCCGCATCGTGGATAGTGTGGCGGATACTGAGCTGTGTTCGCGGATGTTATTCCAATGGGTTGATCGTATCCGCGACGTCTATTCGCATCATGGATAGGTCCACAGATAGCGGGCTGAGCTCGCAATTGGGATTTTAGTTTGTTGGTTGTAGCCACGACGTGTATCCGCATCGTGGGTAGATCTATCCGCGTTGTGGGTAGGTACGCGGGTAGCGTCGTGGATAGCTTTTTTCTAAGGGTTTTGCTTTGTTTTGTGTCTTAAAGTTAGAGTTAGACTATATGTATGATTTCTCTATGGAATTAGCATATGATACGAGTGTTATTTGTATGTTTAGGCGACGATGGTGTGTAACCCTACTCTGATTACTTGAATTAACTTTTGGATCGAGGTAAGTAGTACTTGAATCTCTTTGCTTTTAAAATGTAATTTGCTAATGTTTTAATGATCTGAAATGTTAATTTCTATATGAATAGACTTGAGTTTGGTGATATTTTGCTTTCCTATGAAATGTATATACGTGGCTCAATTGTTATTCGAATGGTTATGGAATTGAGCTCTTGTATGTGAAATGGCTAATGACGGGACTAGTTTCTTAATATGGTGTTTGTATTATGACCTTTGAACCGTGTTAACCAAGTGAAAATTAGGTTTGAACCGGACCAACTGGGTGAAAGTTGACATTGAACCGTGTTAATCGGGTAGTAGTTAGCAATTGGATATCCAAGGTCATTGTCTACTAACTACTTGAGCTCTCATTGTTTTGGTGCCTTGGCTTATGATATAATGTGAATTGTCGATATATTGACCACGTATATTTGCAAATGATATGTATGGTTGTTTTGCCATTGGAAAACTATATGTATATGTGTAACGATTTCAAGCCACAAAGAGACCATTTACTACTTACCGGGTGATTTCTCACTCACCTCATTGTTTAACTATGCAGGTGATGATTTTGTGGAAAAAGATTGAGATCACTTTTGGGCCTCATAGTCATAGGTTATCATATGCATGATTGAGGTTACTTTTGTTCAATGATGTATAGCCATACTTTTGTTATAGGCTAAGTTGTACATGTGACCCCAATTATTTTGTGATGGGGCGATAGAATTGTATATGGATAGTGTATATCTTGGAATGAATGAATGATCTTATTTTGGGAAATGAAATGTGTAATTGTTAAGCTATGACTTGTATCATCTTTTAGTATTGCATCATTTAGCCTTGCATTCTAGAGTAGTCGAGGGCATGGTGGGTGCCATATCTCGAGGCATGATGAGTGCCACGTCTCGGGGCACGGGGTGTGACAACTAATGTTTTATTAAGTTACATTTGCAGTAAAATAAGTCAAAAATTAAATGAAGTTTCAATTAGCAAATCAGAGGTGAAGCGAATGACCAACCGAATGTACCAAGAATAAAGCGAACGTCCAGTTCAATTCTAGAAAGTATGTAGACGAGGCTCCGGACGATGATGCGGATGACCGAACCACTATAGAACAACTTCACGATGATTCCAAAGAGTATGTGAAAAATGTAACAGACGACTAGGATGACAGGCTGTAACACAAATTCTGTGTCTTAATGGTAATTTTTGTATTTGACTGTTAGACTCCATTTTAGCTATTTTGTCACTCCTTATAAATACTGAATTGTGCAGAATAATTGAAAACCTTTGCCTACTTAGTCTACAAGTGTTTTAAGAGTGATTTTGAGAGAAAATACTCTTGTGTGAGTATGTGCTTATAGTTTTAGATGAGATAGCTGGATAGGATTGAGAGCATTTTTCTAATTGTGATAAGAAGCTTTCAAGTGTATCAAAGTATAAGGGTTGTGAGTGGTTGTAAAACTCTTGGCTAGTCTCAATAGAGCTTAGTGTGACTAAAGTGAGGACCTTGGGTCAGCTAGAGCTAAGGGGAGTCATCAAGAGTAATCCCTCCTTTCATATATGTTGGTCACCAACTTGAGAAGAAGCACTTAGTGGATTATAAAAATTGTGGTGTTCGTTGTTTATCTCTTTTACTTTATTTATTATTTATTAGTGATCTTATCTTGATATATCTTTTATTATTGCAAGTTTTTTTATTGTTATATTGTTGCATTATTTTTTAGGCCAACAAACTCATTTATTGATCAATTGAGAAGTTTGACCTTAGTAGTTCTACCAAATTTGGAAAGTAAGCAAATAGTCAATGTTTAAGAACATTCCAAGTTCAGCAAACAACATCGTAGCTAATGTTATAATTTCAATTAGAGAAACAGCTGCCACATGAATTAAAATTCCTCATACAAAATATAATTGGAAATTTATTGTGGACTGGGGCATTTCCCATGCTTCTGTTAGTTTTGTTTAGATGAAAGATAGTACTTATGTAATAGAGATAAGTGTTCTTGATGTATTTGGGAATTATCAACCAAAGTGAAAGTTTTTCTCTTAGAGAAATTTGGATACACATACATACTAAAAACAGGGCTCATGCTTTTCTCGTTTAGCAGTTTATTAAATAAATGATACAATATAAGGAAAAAAAAAGAGAGAACAAATGAATAATAATCTTGATTTTCTTATTTTTTTTAAAAGCCACAGATAATAAGCACTATTGTTAAACCTACATTTCATTGTTACAGTTATCATTTAGATCTATTAAAGTACCAAAATACTAAGAAAAAGTAGGCCTTGTGCCAATTGTTAAGTGTCACAGTTCAACCCTTTGGTTAGTAATTGTCTAGATGGTCTTAGATTGTGGGTCCTATTTTCCTTTCCTCCAATTCCCACATCAAAAGTACCAAAAAACTACTCCCTTCACTTTAGTAGTTTCACATCTATTCTCTTGTAATTTCACATATTAGTTTCTTTTCGAAAAATTGAATAGGCACAAGAATCTCTCCAACAGCAAAGAAAAATTTTGACACGATGATGGTTTCTCTAAACTATCCTTCCGCAAGATTTATTGAATTTTTTAAAATCTTTAATTATCATATATAAGGAAACTTGTTATTATATAAAAAGGTAATTATGTTTGAAGTACCTAAATTTTTTATTAGTTTACCATTAATATTGCACATGGTTGTTCTATCCACAAAGTGTCAAACGAGACTTCAATATTATTGTTTCACAATTGATATTTCTAAATGGCTTATTTTCAAATTTTTTGGAACTCTTATTTATTTTAAATTGGCTTATTACAGTCTCTTTTTTTATGGAATCTAACATGTATATAAACATGATGATTACTTTATTATGTAAGCATGCCAAACAAAGACAATTTACAATTTAAATTGATAATATAAATACTTAGTGAAGGTACTTATAAGTTTAATGATTTTAACATTCGGATAATGGATTATTTCAAATGTAGTTACATATGACAAATTGATAACTTTATTATGTAAGCATACCAAACAAACACAATTTACAATTTAAATTGATAATAAAGATACTTAGTAAAGGCACTTATAAGTTTAACGATTCTGATTTTTGGGTAATGGATTATTTCAAATGCAGTTACATACAAAATATTGTTACCATTGTACATTACATCATTTGTTTGAATTGATTATGCACTAAAAATATATTTTACATTTTTTTACATACCAATTTGTAGTGTTGCAATGACTTATTCTATTTTATCCTATTTGGTTAGATGATATAATTTTACTATTAATTATATCTTTATTAAAACTATTATTTTCTTTCCACATAATTGATGATATTCTTCTCCTTCCTCTACCCTATACCCATCAAAAAAAATATATACAGCTAAACATTCTAAAACATATGTTATGTTCTTTATTTCTTTGCCACAAGTAATTCTACAAAACAAAAATATATTTATATAAACAAAACCATAGCTCTATATATACCATGCACTTGAAAATTAATATCTTGAAAAATTAATATCTTTTTATGTTGCATTTTTACATATATATTACAAAGCTAATAGTCCAGTTTTTTCTTTAATTATCTTTTTTTACGATAGAGCTTAGACATGTATTGTCCCAAAAAATAACATTCCAAATATATCTAAATGATAAAATTTTTACATGTTAATAATGTTGCAGTATTTAGTATATGATTTTCTTAAATTTGACTCATTTTAATAATCTAAACAATATAGAGGTAGATTTTACAAAATTCTTATTTTATAAGTAAGTATTATTGAATAATTGGCTCTTTTTGGGCACTAACTTAATTGGTCACTTGGTAGATCAATTAGAGTAATTTGTCAAACTAACAAATTTATGTAATAAGTATATAAAATTTTTAAATATCAATTACAATATCTCATATTATAAGAATGATGAGTTTTGAATTTTTTTTATCTTAGGGTTTCAAAGCAACTGAAGCAAGGGTAAATTAGGTTGTCTAAAATTTTCAATGCAATTAAAATTTTCACCTAATTTAAACCAATCAAATTTGCCTAACTAAACACACTTAGCAATACACCAAGATAATGACAAAGCAGATAGAAAACTCAAATAAGCAATAATAAGAACAATAAGTAAAGAGAGAATATACAGAACACAACCAATTTTTATAGTGGTTCGGTGTCAAACTCGACACCTAAATCCGCTCTCAAGCTCTTCCACTTAGAGTTTTAATCCATTGAAAGCTTCTTCAATTTCGTGAAGCAAAACCAATAGTACAATTGATGGATCACTCCTTGCACCAACCCTCCTACCTCTAATTGAGCCAAAGACATCCTCTTTGCGCACATTAAGCCCTTGCAAATTCTGCCAAAGAGTTTTACAATCACCCAATAAACCCTCACGAAGCTACAATTATAGGTAAAAGTTGATTACTATTATCCACCAGTGGGTATTTATAGGGAGTGAAATTTATGATGAAAATTGCCTCTGATGGTAAAATTGATTTTTCTACCAAATTAGCAATTGCTCAATAAAATCAAGATCCGAATGATCGCATCATGATTCAAATGTTTGCTTTTGGGATCCGAATCCTCATTTGAACTGCATCCGGATACATTCTAACCAAATTATTCTAGTGGTCTAGACGTTTGCATGTTGCATCCAGGCCCTCATCCAGATGCTCTTTGAACATGGTCTAAACGTCCGCATGTTGCGTCCAGACCCTCATCCAGATGCTCTCTGACCATTGTCATTCAACCCTTTCCAGTGATTTGAACGTCCACATTTCTTCTTGCTATGTCCATATGATCATTCAGATGACAGATTCTTTGCAGTTTCATCTCTATTTTTTATTCCTAATTTATTTCATTGTAAAGACAACTTGATAATAACCTTCAACGTTAGTTTGTCATTAAAATCAAGACGATTTAGACCTTAAGGTCTTCAAATCTCATAAAATTTGCATATTTTTTATTTATTGTAATAATTAATGCATTTGTATACGTTGAGCTTCTCACTTCCACGTCCTGTCGATTAGGTTTTTTTTTTCTTTCTCTCTGCCTATTACAGAAAATATGCCTCAAATTTTTATTATATTGAATATTAAACCACCCACTTTTTTTGTTTATAATGCACACATTCATTAGCTTAATTAACTTCACTTTCTAAATAAGTAACTCTTGAAAGCTCATTTAAGCGGTGCCCTAACGCACTTATTAGCTAATTGCATATAGTTTCTTTGGTCAAACTATTTTGTAATAAGTTAAATATTTTACGTGTTGTCAAAATATAATATATTAATATTAATAAGTTTTGAGCAGTAATTAACTTTCACATTAAAAAGTAATAAATAATTATCCAACTATCTTGATTGAGTTGTGAAGAATACTGTTTTAAATCAAAATGCTACATTCAAATATTTAGGGCTGTATTAAAAGAAAAATATAAATTTTTTACCCTAGAGATGTTTTAATGATTAATGATGTGGTGCAACCTTGCATGACGAACCCTTTGCTAGAATGACTTTTAACATTATTAAAATTTTAATTCTTGATGGCTCTTTGTATTAGAAGTAGCTTTTTGAATTTAATTCTATGTCTTTTGTAAACTTCCCTAGGTCAAGTTTTTTCGTTATATTTTTAGTTTTGAAAGTATTTAATGATAAGTTTTAGTAAAATTTACATTTGGCTCTTTGTGTTTAACTTTCCAAGATTACTTTTTACATTAATTCTTGATATGATTACAGCATAAAAAAAGAAAAAGTAAAGATATTTCTTGAATAATAAATTTTGCAATGAAATAGTTCTTCTAAATTCCAAATCCAATCAATTTGACCATGCTTTTGTCCTTAGTTTATGCATTGTCTAAGTTCCTTTAATCAAGATTAATTGATAAAAAAATTCCTTGCCTCTCAGTCCATAGTATATGTTACTTCACTATTTTGTAAAGTAGTGTAACAGTTAGTTTTTATATAGGATTTTATCTGTAAAAGTTGTTGTTTTCAAATTTAGTAAGAAATCATAGTAATAGGATTTTATCTATAAGAGTTGTTGTTTTCAAATTTAGTAAGAAATCATAGTAATAGGATTTTATCTATAAGAGTTGTTGTTTTCAAATTTAGTAAGAAATCATTAGTAAAATAGAAACACTGCAATTGTGTAGACTTTATTAATTTAGATTAGAATTTTAAATTTTTTTTGCTAAATTTTTTTATTTGGTATTTTGTGTAGAGTATAAATTTGTATTTGTATAGTACCAAATTAAAAATATTTTAAAAATAAAAGGAGCAAAAATAATTTTTATACACTGTTTTTGTAAAATCCAATTTAATTCTGTAATGGTAAAAGATTCAAAAGACTTTTTTCAAGGAAGATTCAGCTTGATTAGAATTTGATTAATCTAAATTTTATATATTTATATTAATATACTTTTTAAAAAGTCTGCGAATTTAAAAATAAGAGGGTAGGAAATATATTAAATTTAAAATCCCAAATCATCAAATCACTTATTGTCATTTCATGCTTTACACACACATGCATACATACGTACGTACTTATACATATGAATATACATACATGCATGCATGCATACACATGTGCATACATTCATGGATACCTGAGTGACCATACGTTAGGTAGTGAAACTAAGAAAAATAATTGTTTAGAAAGGGTTAAAAAAAAAAAAAGCTAAAGAAGAAAAAAGTGAAAATAAAACAGGCTGTCCATATAAGCAGCTTTGGAGAAAAATTTGGAAGCTATAATAACTATGCCTATATGTTCTGATGGATAAGCTATGTTTTCAACACTTTTGCATTTTATACCACCAAATAAGCTAAGAAATCAAAAAATTTTGAAATATGTAAATCTTATTTTAGTCATTTTAATCAACTACGAGAAGAGTTTTAAATATGTCATAAAAAATACGTACCTCTTTTTTAAAGAAAATCCGTATGGCAAGGTCAAGGTACAACGATCCAAAAACACGTGTTAAGTGGGGGCAGCTAAGGGATCCCAAAGAAAATGTTTCCATTTGGTCGCAATCCACAATGGTTATGCTTTCCAACTGTGGCAACGCTACATCATTCGTCATGTGGCAAAACTTCTTGAAATTTGGAAGTTCTGAAAGTATCAATTCCCTTAGCTTAGGAACTAGAGGTTCCTTGGTTGCAGCTTGTGATTCTTCATCTTCCTTTCCAACCACTTCTTCTAACTTTGAGCAACTTTTCACTGCCAACTTGCCAAGTGTTCTAAAATTTCCATATGCAAGAGGAGAAAATATGACTTTTAAATTGGGACAAGATTCCACTTCTAAAAGTTCCAGCTGAGTAAAAGAGTCAATTGAAATTTGGCTGGAGAATATTTCATTTGCACTCTTAATGTTGCACAATTTCAACTCCACCAAGCTTGCAAATGTAACCTGCAATTTTAATGCGCAAGCCAAGTTTCAACTTTAATCACATTCATTGACCATTATTTGTTATTTATTCATAATGCTAACTAAGTCCAAGTTCAATATTCACTAAAATTCTGTCTATGTTGTTTAGCATAAAGATTCAAAGGGTATCTACTTTTGGTTTTTTATGATCCTTTTTATATGAGGTATTCTCAAAGTTGTTTGCTGGAATATTGCACATGAAGGTTATGAATATCATCATAATTGTTAAGATTTAAAATTATCACTGATATCAAGTTTTGATAACCTATTCATTGTGACGGCTGCTACTGAGAGATTCTTTTAGGAAATCAGCAAGACATTAAAGATTTTTGAATTATCTTCTGGTGTATTGTCAAAGTTAAGAAACGTAAAGTGTTCAAGTCTAGAGCGAAAAAGGAATAAAGCAGGAATTTTGTGATATAATACAAATGCCATTGGGAGTGTTGCCTGTCAAATATTTTGATCTTCCACTCATTAAAACGAGAGTAATTATAAAGATTGTCAACTAGTCTTCATCAAATTGATGCAGAAAATAAAATGTTTGCTTTTATGAGGTTGAGTGTGGTGAAAGACTTTAATTAATAAAATCAGCCCTAAATAGCATCCTGCCTCTACTAGTCTGCTGATCAGCAACCATCTGTCTTAATTCCTTTGGGCAGGTAAATAGCAAATCGCTGTTGTGCAAACATAAGTTAGAATAATGTATGTATGCCTTAAGGTGGTTCTGACTTGAAAATGTGAAATCCATGTTTGATAATGGAGCATATTGGAATATATGTGGTAAGTAGGACTCATTATGGTAAAGTGGATTTATACAGTGAAGCTCAAAAGCTCACCATTAGAGGGATTAGAGTTCCGAATGATAGTCCTAGGGCGTGGAGATATATTCAAAAGCACAAAAAGGAGGCCCAAGCTTTCATACAAATATCTATAGGAAACAGATAGAACACTATCTTTGGAATGATCAATGACACCCAGTTGGTCACTGTATAAAAAGTTCTCAAAAATTCCCTATAATGTTTTGGCTGGACAAAATCAGATTGTGTCGATAAGCGTATACAGGAAGGAGATGGAAATGGCCCAAGGGGGGAGAAATTCTCAGATAAAGTAAGATGTTCAAGAAGGATAAAACATGTTGGAGAGCTAGTAAATCAACTGTTCATAGTTCAGTCTACCATAGACCAATTGAGAAGTCTTAAAAATGTAGTTTGACAGAGCAAGTTTGTATTGGGAAGAAGATCTTTACCGAGAAGATTTTTAAATGAATAAATTAAATTAAGTATTCAAGTTAAAGAAATTTTCTTATATATGTGTGAGCATCATCCATGCCCATATGAACATGTGTTCAGTAGTTAAAAAAAAAAAATTGTCTAAAAAGGGGGGAAAAACATTTGTAAAGAAAAATGTGGAAAGAGTGGCTGTCTATATAAGCAACTTTGGGACAAACTAGATCGTAACAATTGCTATTCCTAGATGTTATGATAATTAAGATGATGTTTTCCACACTTTGTACATTTTATACTGCAAAAAACAATTAGCTAAGAAATGAAAATTTCAAAATATGATACGTCTTATTTTAATCATACTTAAACTACCACAAGGGAAGATTTTCAAATGTGTCAACAATAGCTCGTACCTTTCTGTTCAAGAAAATCTGAGTGGTAAGGTTAGGGTTCAAAAATCCAAAGACATATTTCAAGCTGCGCAAGCTAAAGAATCCCAAAGAGAATGTCTCCATTTGGTGGCAATCCACGATGGTTATGCTTTCTAGTTGTGGCAACTCTATGTCATTCTTCGTACGACAAAATGTCTTTAAACTTGGAAGCTTTGAGAGTACCAAATTCTTTAATTTAGGAAACAGAGGTTCTTTGTCTACAGTTCGTGATTCTTCATCTTCCTTTCCAACCACTTCTTCCAACTTTGAGCATTCTACGATTTCCAATTGTTCTAGACGACTGAAAGATCCAATTGGAATTGAGCTAGAGAATATTTTAGTTGCATTGTTAATGTTGTACAGTTTCAACTCCACCAAGCTTGCAAATGTAACCTGCAATAGAAAATGTTGTACAGTTACATATTGACCATTTCCTGTTATTCATTCAGAATGCTGTTCATATGAGGAAAACGTTATATACAAAAGGATGACAACTATGCTCTTTTCGTTATCAACCTTGAATTTTTTTTTTTTTTTTGTAAGTATCAACCTTGATTTTAACCTTGATTTTTGTCCAACTAAATCCATGTTCAATTCACTAAAACTCTATCTAAGTTTGTTCAGCTTTACGATTTAAGGAAAATCTACCTTTTGGTTTTTTATAATCCGGTTCATATGAGAAGACGTAATATACTGTACGATGACAACTATGCTCTGTTATTTGTCAATCTCTGTAGATTTTTTTCTCTTAGGCATATGCTGTAGACTATTAGTATTTGCAAAGACTGAACATTTTAGATACATTACATTCACTTTGTCATATAAAGATGGTTTGTACCAAAAAAAAAAATGGTTTAAGGACTATTCACTAAATATGAGAGATAGAGGAAGATAAAGAAATTAAAATTTCAAAGACTAATTAGGACAATTTGAAAAAGTTCAAGATATTGTGAACAATTTACCCAACTGCTGTATTAAATGAACCTTTGAAATGAAATGTTTAGGTTGTAAAAATTCGTTAGTTATTGTTATAACTTTTCAAAATTTGGTCAGTGAAAGATCGGCGCATTGACCCGCGCTGGTCCTTTCGCGGATGTTCCACTGACCAAGCGACATGCATTGCTTTTTGGATGTCCAGCGCCGATCCTAAGGCCGGTCTTAGCCCCGATTTTCCTCTAGAAAGCTTGCAACGGTCAGGAAACTTGAAACTTTGGTGTCTTTAGACTTTAGCGGCTGATAACTTATCAAAAAGTGCCAAAACACTCAGAAAGATGTCTAAACATTTAAGATTAATGTAGATGACCATTTTCATTAACAATTCAAGATGAAAGACATAAATTTGAAAATCTAAAGTTGCATCATTTGATCAAATTTAATCTCCACTATAAAAGATCAAGTAGAGAGTGATTTGTTGCAAAAGATCACTTTCCTACTACTTGAATTCTCTACAAATAAGTACACGATTGTTCAATGATTTGTCTTACTTGGTGTAAGAGTAAAGACAAACAAACTTCAAATTATGCTAAAGAAAATTTGTCCAAAGATCTTTGCACTATAAACCTAGACAAATAAAGCCTAAAGAAAAGTGATTTTTAATCACGAGTTGAAGCCAACTTTATCGTTTTTTCTTATTGTATTTTGCAGTCCTTTTTCTTTGTAAACACACCAACAATCTTTGGACTTTATCTTTATTCTCTATAAAAACAATCTTTGGACTTTATCTTTATTCTCTATAAATGGCTGATTCATTGAAAGAATTAGCCACACAACATTGTGAAACTAGAAAGATTTCGTTTCGTTCTCACTTCTCTTCAAGTGGTCTATGTTTTGACCACTCCAAAGCCATTGATTATTAGTTTCACAACAAATGAAGAGGAATAAGTAAAATAATAGTTCAGAGTTGTTGTACCTACTGCTAAAGGATTTATTAAGTTTTCTTTGAAATAGGCAAATAATAGTTTAGTAACATCTGATATGGCAAATCACAATTTAAATTGACAGACTAAGAACTAATGAATCTGTTACCTTTTGGTGAAACAAAATTTGGCTGTTAGAATTGTGTTCCCCTCTTTCAAAGAAGTTGCTCTCCTCCACTGGGCAAAAGACTTCTAGATTGTGCGAGATGACAATGTGCAGAGTATGTAACAGCGGAAACTCAATTCCGTTAACTGCTTTGCAGAAGCTATTGAGGCTGGGTAGCTCACGAAGGCTTAATTCAGTTAAGTTGGGGAACACAATGGGACCGACAACATCTGAGCTTCCTCCTCTTTCCGTTGTGAAGATATCTTCCAATACTGAGCATTCCTCTATTGCCAGTATTTCAAGTTGCGACAAACTTTTAGCTGTGGACTGCAAAAATACATACTGCAAACTTTCGCAATCTTGTATAAATACTTCACTGAGGTTAGGTAGAAAAATATTTTGATTCCACAAATGTGTCAGCTTACACAAACCTTCGAGTCTGAGTTCTTTGAGTGTATCAAAGGACCTAGCTAATATTGGCCTGCCAAAACATATCGCTTCTAGATCTCTACAATTTGAGAAAAATAGAGATCTTAATCTCGGAAAGATGATATTATGGTTGGATAATACCAAATACTTCACATTGTCGCAATCATTTATGATCAACGATTTTAAATTTTGGTTTTCCTCTTGAATCAACTTAATTACCTCATCACTCACACCCATTCCTCCAAAAGACAATTCTAAACAATGGGCTTTTCTTGTTAGGGCACGAACCAATGGAGTTGCTTCGTTGAGACCGAGAATTAAAGTGTTCTCATCATAATCTTCACTGATATATGTAGCACATGTCCCTATGCATACCATACACCTCTCTAGTTTTTGCCAATGAAGTGTGGCTTGATGCAGGACTTTGGGTTCTGGTATCTCAATTTGTAGTGCAGTCAAATTCTTCAAGGAAGCTACTTCAACAAGGCTTGCATTTCTTCTTTCCTTTCCTTCTACTTCTGTCCCCCATTTTTGGAAACTACCCAACATGAACAATTCTTCTAATCGCACTAATCTTGATATGACACCTGGTGCAATTTCTCTCAGATGAGAACACCAACTCAGATCTAAGGACTTCAAATTTTCAAGTCCTCCAATCTCTTTTGGCAATACTTCAAGCTCTGATTTCCTTAAATCAAGAATTTCTAGTTTCACTAGCTGGCCAATCATGGATACAGTTTTCATCTTACTATGACCCAGACTAAGTGTTCGGAGATTCGTCAACAACTGTATAGATGATGGTAGTGATGTACTGTGTCCAATATCCAGCACATTCAGCTTTCTCATCCTATCAAAAAATGTATCTGGTACTTGCCCATCCCAACGGAATTTCATGCGTAATATTTGCAGTCTAGGGCAATTTATGGATTCTGGAAGCGTGACATCATCTTTCAGTGTTAGTGAAATGCATGTATAATTTTCGTATGAATCTTTCCTTGGCCAGTCTTTTAATCTGATGTCATGACTTGTCATGAAAACATGCTTACCTGTAGATGCAACAAATATGGCCATGTCACGAATCACATCATGCATTTTCACGTATTTAATACCTTTGTACGTACCATCATCCATTAACATGTAACGACTTTCCAGCATCTCAAGTAACCCGTATACTCTGTTCCTTGCTTCTTTCAGAGTTTCTACATTGGAAAATATGCGCAATCCAGCTCCAAGATAAAGCAAGTCTTTGTGGCTAATTCGAGAATCTTCTGGAAACAAAGAACATAGGAGAAAGAGATACCTAACTTCGTCGCTTTCTAAGTGATTATAACTCAACTCAAGTGGTAGATACACGTCTTTAAGAAATCCTGGAATATTTAATGATGCGGACCTTTGCAATTGCACAAGCGCATCTTCCCAAACGGGTCTGGCCTTTTGGCCTCTCAGGGCACGACCAACCGTAACAAGAGCAAGAGGCAAACCTTTACATTCTTTTACCACATCTTTTGCTATTTGATGCAAATCACGATCGTCAACACAGGTACCTGCATTATCCTGAAAAAGAGCCCAGGCTTCTTTTTCGAGTAAGCCCTCCAATGAGAAAATCTCTGTAGCTTCCATCTCTGTAGAAACATGACGTATCCGAGATGTTAAGATGGCTTTACACCTTTTATGGTTGCTTTGTGAAGGGATTCCAAGTTCCTCTAGATTCAACCTTGCCCAAATATCATCTATAATTATAAGAATCCTTTTTGCATCCATCAGTCTGGTATGGATAAGCCTTGCACGAATTGATACAGTCTGTTGTTCCAGTCTAAGACTCAAAGCTTCTGCAATTTCTTGTTGAATCCTCTTCAGGTCTGGCTGTTGACTTACAACTACCATGGCTGCCACGTCAAATAGATTTTCCTCACTTGCTCTTTTCACAATTTTCTTAACCATTGTTGTCTTACCTATCCCCCCCATGCCACATATTGCAATCAAATAGACCCTATCATCCCTCAAAGCGGCCATGATCTCTTCTTCTATAATCTTTCGGGAATCAAACTCAGTGCTAGATGCAACTGGTATTATTTCCATTCCCAGAGGGGATGCAGGATCGGCTACTTTGTAAAACGTGCCGGCAACTTGGACCTCAACACCAATGGCCTTAGCCATCTTCTCGGCTTTTCGGCTTACTGAATAACGTAACTTTAGATCCGGGCAGTTTCCATTTACACATCCCTGTTGAACTTCAGGTATAGCTCCAAAAATCCTGTCCGTCTGTATCTTGATCTCATCCACTCTTTTGAACCATTCTTCAACATCAGGCCGAATAATTTCCAAATTTCGTCTGGTAGCATCAACACGTCGTTGCAAACTAGTTCTAGTATTTTCCAGGCTGTGAACTTCAGCTCTCAGGCTGTCAAGAAGGGTATTAGAGCAATAGAGATAGTTGAATCGAACTTTTAGTGGGTCTATCACATACTTTTTGACCTTAGCTGGAGCATCCAGAAGTCCAACAATTATTGCTACAATTTCTGCCATTCTTCTACACGGTAACAAAGCAATAGTGTTATTTTTATAAGGTGCATTGAGATAATAATAACCTAGAAAGAAAAAAAATATAGGAAGAATTTTGCAAGCACACAATCGCAGAAGTTAAAGAATAACTAATTTACAGTATTTCTTACCTTCAGATGAACAAATAATTAAATCAGTAAAATAATAATATAGGAGATGGCGATTGATTTTGGAGAGAAAGTTATGGATACTTGTTTACAGTTTTTTTAGAACAAATTAAGCTGATGAAAAGAGTTTGTATGGTAAAAGAGAAATGGAAAGATCTTTCTGCAATAATTCACGATGAGAGTGAAGAAAACTGAAAAAGCAAGAGGTAGACGGAAAGCTTTGTACAAAAACGAAAAGAAATCAAATTCCAAATCTGAGCTATCTGGTCAAGAAAAGACATGACCATTTCCCTTTTTTTTTCTTCTTTTTCGTTTTCTTTTCTGTTTTCTTGAAGGGAATGACTAGTCTATGACCTTTACTTTTAGTGAATATTTCTTTTGAGAAATGACAGTGTAAAATAAAGAATGTGAGGGGATAAAAAGTCAGTAAGAAAAGAAAGGAAAAGAACAGCAGAATGAAAATGTTTTGGACTTCCTTTTAAAAGAGCTTTCAACTCCCAAAGAAGGTATGAATTTGGTATGGAACCTTTTCTTTTTTTTTTTTTTTTTTTGACCAGTAGATACTTTTTTTTTTTTTTTTTACAATTGGGAGAAGGGAAAAGGGAGACTTAACCCACTCAACTCCAACTGAAAGGAGGAATGGTAACTAAGCGTAAATATATCAATTTGGTACTGAACATTGGTCCTAATCCAAATGCACATTTTTCTTTATGTTGTACATATATGACGTTCATTCTAGTTTTCCCATTTCTCTAATAACATCATTCTTCCTTTTGTTTTTCTTTTTCTTGGGCTTCACTGTTGAAAATGTGAAAAGGGCATGGAATAAGGCCAACACAATCAGCAGACTTGTCAAAGGGTATGCTAGTTCCTGTTTCTCTTTTGAAGATCAGTAGCGTCTCACGTCTTCGTCCTTTTTTTTTTTTTAATTGAAAAACATCGGTTGTTTCATTTGGAAAACAATGGGTCTGCCACGTCACTCTCAAGTCCATGGTATTGGTTTCCCACTGCATTATTTATTTGGTGGGATTAAAATCTCTATGTTTCCGGTTAAATCATAACAAATATATATATATTTAAAAATTTTATCCAAAAAATTAAAAGTATTCTCTACGAAATTCATGATTTACAAAAGTGGCGCCAGAAAAACAAAATTAAATTAACCAACAAAATTTGCTCAAATGTTTTTCTTCTTTTGAAACAAAATTTGATCAAATATTTAGTTTATTTTTTTATTAAAAAGTTTCTACAATGACAATACACATATCATAAAAATGTCCCAGATAATAATGTGAAAACAAAAACAAAAACGAACTCAAAATGATACAAGAAAAGAGTTATGACCACTCATTTGGAAGGAATAAATAGTCCTTCTATTTAGTATCGAAACTCAATATGCTAATAATTAACATTTGACAAATGACTCACACTGTTAGTC
>JAMWEH010000478.1:0-53608 GCA_024721245.1 Mitragyna speciosa
AGAAGCGTTGGATGACTTGAGGGTTACTTGGAATGTGGTGTTAAAAGGGTTCAAGAGTGTTTTTACGATGATGGATTGTAAGGGGAAAGGACGCTTTGTTTTGGGGTTGGAAGGGTGGTTTTCTAAGGAGCTTCCGCCGTCGGGGTGTTGCTCTAGCGGCGCCGCCTAGTGGGCTGGTGGCGGATTTGAGGTTGGGGCTGCGTGAAAGTGGAGGGAAAGTAGTGGTTGAGAAGATGAGTGTGGGAGTTTTGAGTATTTTGAGTTGGAGATATGTTTGTATTGATGATGCTCTTAGGTATCTGCAGCACTTTCTTCTTACTTGTTAATATGTAATATCAGTGTGATTAACTGTCTTTTTTAAGGTATATCTTGAGACATTTTTTCTTGCAAATTTTCTGTCTCTTGGGTTCCTTCCTTTTCTTCTTCTTATGGGAAAGGGAAAAGAAAGATGTCTTTTTGATGTAGTTTATGAAAGGTAAGACATAAAATTGGTAGTTAGAAATGTTTTGTAATGATGAAAATTTTGATGGTAAAAAATTCTTACATGGACTCAACTAGACTTTATAATTTAAAATAAAATTACACAATTATTTTTACATTACTTTAACTTTTTTTTAACCTTTTTATATGTCGATATCATTATATTTATGTAACACTATTTTAAACTAATTAAACAAAAAAATTTATAAGTAAGATCAAGTTAAACTAAAAGTTTTCATTACGTAACACTCTTTCAAACCAAAATTTAAACTAATGTAACACTATTTTAAACTAATTAAATAAAAAAATTTATAAGTGAGATCAAGTTAAACCAAAAGTTTTCATTACGTAACACTCTTTTATACCAAAATTTAAACCAACAGTTTTATAGGTGGATGGAGTTAAATCAAAAGTTTTATAGGCAGCATAAAGCGAAACTTATCATTTACTATCAGACAGACGTGCAAACAATTATACCATCTATGTACTGTTCTTATTATGTAGCATATGTTCCGAAATACATTTGACAATTCAAGATTTTAAAGCCAAGATCTGATTTTCAAAGAAAAATATGTCTCAAATAAATAGCATTGAATTCACAGCCAACTATTTGCTTTTAAGTGTATCTGTCAAATAATTTTATGTTGGTTAATTGACTTGTGTGCCATGAAACAACTTTAAACTCTGCAATTTTGAGTACGAATAATATGTATATGTACATTACATTTGTGTGTATAAACTGCAGTGATATAGATAACATACCAAGCATGACATCTTGTGTGACAAATTCCGACAAACAAGCAATCATGAAGATGAGAAATTCGCCAAAACAAAACATACTGTAGAAGAAGCAAACAATACAATTCAAATAGTTTATGACGACATATTATCAAAAAAAAAAAAAATAGTTTATGACGACATATGATGAAGCTTGACAGGCAAACCACGTCAAGAGCAATAACTATTTCAAAGGAACAAAGATATGTACAAGTGTCAGAGACAATTGAAGTTATATGATGGATGTCCATGTACACTTTCAAAAAAGCGATTAGTTCTAGTTCTAGTTCCAAACAATAAAAACATGCAGTGATGCTCGTCAAGAAATTTAGGTAGAAAATTTTCCAAAACCAAAGGATGTTCTGCTTATAAGAACCAAGAATACTACTCTCCAACCAGAAAACATTGAAGGGAGTAAACTGGTTAGGGCACGATTTGTCCAACTTAAATGATTGGAAAAAGTCTTGTAGTTATAGTTAATCAATTGGTTGCCTAGAGATTTCTTTCCCTGAAAGCAAATAGCCTTGAGATAATTTTAATCCTTAGCCATAATTTAATTGTTGGCCAAAGGGGAAGTTAGGGAGTGAATATTTCACCCATTTTCCTAATTTTACTAGTTTCTTACAACAAATTTTTTAAACTTCCAGTTTTGGAGGAAGAAACTAGTGGGGATTGACCAAGAACAATACTTTCCCTACAGGAATAAAACTATAGTACAGCATAGTACAAGATGTTATAGTGACCGTGGAGTTAAGTTTTCTCGAAAAATTGATGAAAATTATTAATAATTTATCACTTTTCTTTTGTTAGTATTTGTTATTTTTTTGCCACTTCACCATAATGCATTATCAAATTCAAATACTAGCATTGCTGATACAATTCATTTCTTATTAATAGAATAGAGTCCCTTACTCTCATGGAAAGCTATGATAAGACCTTTTATGAACGAGAATGTTAATTAAGTTGAAATCCAATTTATTTCATGAGGAAAAATGTGAAGTTGACATCTGAAACGTTTTTTCGTTCCTGTCAAGTGTATAACAAAGAAAACTCTATAGAGAAGGAAACCCCCCCTCCCCCTGCAAAAAAAAAAAAAGGAAATACACATTTTCATCTGTCTTCTGCTTGGAAATTTAGGTCAAGAAAGAAAGGAGCTTTTCTTATTCTGCTTGCAAGTTGTTCTATAATTTTTTCGTAGATTTAAAAATATAATTTTTTATGAATACTAAAATCACTCCATTTTTGGAGTCTTTCACTCCAATCAAAATGATGGGAAAAACCAAAACGGAGACAAAAACCTAAATTGGAGCAAATTTATCATTAACTCAATGTTTTTCGGAAAAGGTGTGGAATTAGTTGCAGTGTAATCAACGTGATAGAGCCGTGCTTAATTGATAAAGTTTTTGTCGTTGGATAATGTTATCATGGGAAAGCTTGCATCCATTCTTTAATTTCGAAAAATTCACCCAAATAAGTCGTATATTTTGTCATTTTCATTTTAAATGAAGGGGTGGTTTAAGCAATATTTTTTAAATCACAATGGCTTGATCGTTGTGACAGATTCAACCAAAAATTTCGTATAAATTTGGTTCACTATCCCTTTCGGATTGGGGTGACATTAATTCATGAGTACTACTACATTTTTTTTTTTTTTTGGCTAGAACTTTTGGATAGGAGTGTAAACGAGTCTAATCGAGCTGAATACTTTAGTGTCAAACTTGTTTGTTTAATCTAACAAGCTTGAATTGTGTGCAAGATTGGTTTAGCTATTTTTTTATCGAGCATAAACAAAATTTTATTGTGCTGAATTCAAGTTGACTTCGAGTAGCTCAATTTTTTTATATATAAATTTAAAACTTTACAATTATCAAGCTGAGTTTGAAACTTTAATCAAGCCTGGCATTATTGCCAGAACAAATGTTAGTTGCTAGAGCAAAATTTAATTAAAAGACAATCTTGCCCCTCTTTCAATCAACCATTGTTAAATGGGCAATATTTTCTTTGCCAGCCAATC
This sequence comes from Mitragyna speciosa, assembly GCA_024721245.1. NCBI lineage: Eukaryota > Viridiplantae > Streptophyta > Magnoliopsida > Gentianales > Rubiaceae > Mitragyna > Mitragyna speciosa. The sequence continues at coordinate 3,272 of JAMWEH010000478.1, forward strand.
TTGTTATTCCCTTTGTTCTTCATTCACCATGTATCTATTATTAATGCATTTGATTAAAGCAGTCATTACAAAAACTTCAAGAAAAGCTTTATTTTTATAATTTCTAGCAGACACAAGAATTAGGGGATATGTCACAACATTTTCAATCTAAATTGACTCCGATGATTTGGCTCTTTAATAGGGGTGTGCATAGGTCAGATATCCGACCCGCATGGGGGTTTTTTCTGACCCAACCCGCTATATGTGGGTCAAGCAAAGTTGTAACCCGTATCCGTATCCACATATGGAGATATCTGACGGGTCAGATATCCGTATTTTTACGGGTCGCACCCGCATACTGTTAAATTTACTTCAAATTCTAGATAATCTAATAATAATTAGAGCGTCATTTATAACAAATATAAACTTAAATAACATATATTAAATCAAGTGTTAAAAACCATGAATTTATCGCAAGCACTAAAGAAAATTTTAATTTTTTTAGACAGAGAAACACTGTACACACAAATCTTATAACATAAACACCAATCATGTTTTTGAGGCAAAAAATGAAAAAAACACACAAGACAACTATTATAACTAGAGTTTATATTACCGCATCTTCAATTCTTCACATTTCAATGTTAATAATACAGTACTCTTTACTGCCTAAGATTAGAAAATAAGAATAAAAGATATTGATATTAATATTAATAAAAAATAATAAATATTACATTGTACTTTCACATAATAATATCTAATAGCATATTACATAATAATAACAATATCACATAGTAATATTACATAATAATATCACATATTAACATTAGAAAACCTTATAAAATTACATCATTACCTCCATATGCGAGTCAGGTCAGATACTCGCCGGGTTTTAAAAATCATGATCTGTTTCTGACCCGCTTAATAGAGTAACCCGCATATGACCCGTATCTACTAAAACCCGGCGGGTCGAATATCTGCATTTTTTGGATCCGGTTCGGATCGGATTGGCCATGTTTTCGGGTCATTGGGTCAATTTGCACATCCCTACTGTTTAATACTGCGAGCAACCAGTGGTTGGGGACACCTAAACTCTCTGATTAGCTTCCATTTTCTTCCTCCTTACTCCTCGATCGCCACCTATTCCTCAACCCAACAATCAGCACCCATGGGGAATAAGGCGCAAAAAAAAAAAAAAAAAAAAAGAGTTGCATTCTTTACTCAGATTTTTGCAAATCCATTCTCACATATCCAAAACTGACGATGCCTAGTTGAAGAAAATGTCAAAATTTAATTGCTTAAAAATTAAAATTTACCAAATTAATATAAAAGTAATTTTATCATCACAAGATGATTTCAACATAAGGAGAGATTAATGGTTGCATTTATAAAATGCATTACTAAATGGCCCAGTAGAGATAACCCATAGTTTCACTGCGCTTTGGGTGACAAGTTTAGTCCTCGAGTTATGGAGTCTGGCTCTAAAAAAAATTGTGTAACGTGTAGAAACTTTCATTATCAAGCCCATATGGAATTATATATGCTGATAGCTCTTACACCTTTTTTCTTAAGGGAAAAAAAATCAACAAAATACATTAGTATCTAAACTTAAAAGGAAGAAGAAAAAAACCTATCGTCCTAGTTAAATAGGGAATGGATTCTCAAATCCCACGTAATTATTAAAAGTTTCAAAAGTAACCCAATTTGAACCATTAAATTAAAATTTGAAACTTTATTTTTAAAAAACACTTTGTTCGGACTGTCATTTTTTTGGGACTTTTTTTTTGAAATTACTGTAATAATTTTAAAAATTTTTCTTCATAAATATGTACATATAATAAAAAGATATTTAAAAAGGTGTGTTTGAAAATTTTTAAAAATAAATATTTTGGACAGATGCCCAAATCAGCATTCACATCACTAATCAGGTCTCAACATTCACGCCTACAACGCCCTTTTAACTTCCTCTGCACATTTTCGTGCCTAGGACGCAGGCTCAAATTTTATTATCAACACCAGTAGATTGACTAAATTAGCCTCAGATTTCAACTGAAAATACATTCTTACCCCTCCACTTGGCCGCGTATAAATACCCTCTCAATCTTCCCTCCTCCACACACATTTTCATAGCTTAAAAATAATGGCGCCAAAAAAGAAGCCTTTGCCTCTTTCCCCTGCTCCAATTCCAATCGGTAATAAATAAAATATTGTTAATAATAATTATTATTTTTATTGCTTAATTTCTAAATTTTGAAACCCTAGTTTATCTAATTCTCAATCTAATCTCCGCAGGAAATTGCGAGGTGATCGTTGAAGCAAGGAATTTTACCTCTGAATCGAACCAAAATAGCCTCCAAATCGCTCTTTCAAAAAATGTCAAGATCAAAATCTCAGGTATCTTCGTCATTATTTTAATATTTAATATTTATGATTTTAATGTTTTGGTGGCTGTTATTATTAATTTGTTATCACGATTATGATTGGGCACTGTTGTTCTTGGCAGTGGTGGAGGCGGCGAAATGTCCAGATTCTGTATCTAAAGAAGATGGTAAAGATTCACTGCAATTTCCTTTTTTTAAAAATTTTTTTAGTAATTTTGGTTATTTTGGATTCAATTATTCAAAAAAGGTTTTTTTTTTTTTAAATCTTTCTTTTTTGTGACTAGTGATTATTTTGAGTTATGTGAATTAGGTGAATACTATTTCGTGGTTGTAAACCCTAAAGATTCAGGCGAACAAACCAAGTCTTTGCTTCAGGTGCCACTCACATTCATATTCACATTTTATGGTACTATTTATCATTGTACTGGTACACAGATTTGCTCTTTTACTTGCTAAACTTACTATCTTAGGCACCTGATTTGGAGAGTTTGAATTACATATGTTAATGTAATTAGTACGTTGCTGAAGATATTTGCCGCATGTCGGTAGTCAAATTATGTGGGTTGGCTTTGACTCTATAGCCTTGTGTATCGTCTGTTCACATGTCATTGTACAATCATTGTAATGCATGCTGGAAAAATGTTTTACCCATATGCTAACTCCACTTTTTGCTGATTAGGCATTTTCCATCTACGGTGTATGTTAGTATTTTGTCTGTGTGTTTCAGGAAGTGGTGGACATGTATTCGAAAGAGCTTCCAGCGATGAAGTTTGCTGCTAATACTGGGAAAGAATCAATGTTTCTCGAAAGATGTGTATCAAACGGGTAAATGACGCTACATTTTAGGTTTAGGATCTGTGCCTATATTCGTTTACTTCTTTTCTATCCTGTTGGTTGATGCACACTACTAATAGTTGTACTAGTTATTTATGCACACTCTATATGTGTGTCTGATTTTAAAAACTAAATGTCAAAATTATATTTTATTGTACTTTTATTAAACATTATATGGAGGGAGAGATAAAGGGATTTTAGGGGGTGGATGGTTAATACCACATTCTGAAGGATAATTTTGGCAAAATATAAAATGCCAAGAAAAAGAAAATAGTAACACTAAAAGGTCCCCTCCTGCTTAATTAAAAGTAAGATGGTCATGTCTTTGCGAACATGTTGTTGGAATTTGCTATTTTTTTGGATATATGCTGATTGCAAGTTGAAATACATTACAGTTCTGAGAGAAATTCCTATCTGTTTATTTTTGCAGGAAGTATTGCACATTACTTCTGGTATGCAAGTCTAATGGACAACTAGGAGAGGTATAACACTAATTGCTGGACTCGATATACTAGCCAATTTCATAAGCAGCATAAAAATAATGCTCTACCCACAAATAGTGCATTATGTTGGCTACAGCTTTGTTCTTCACAATATCACTATTATGTAATACTTTTATATGTGTGTGTATATATATATATATATATATATTGTAATATTACAACCCACAATGGTAGGCTAATTAACGAACATATTGCCAGATTACAATTAGCCCACAAATAGTGGGATAAATACTTACGTAGTATTAGGCTAAACTCACTGCCATGAGACTTATATGCTAACCATATTGGTATATGTAACTATAACCCCTTTAATTTTCCATTTATATATTCTGACTCTTATGTAAGAGTGCATTTTTATTAAAGCAGTTGAAGATTTTATGCACTAGAGTGACATTTTAGTAAACCAAATCCTTTGAATAATCAAATAAAGTATGGAGGAGTTTCTCCACAGAGATCATCAACATTGTGCATGCCGATAGGGTTTTAGGGTACAGATAGGAACTTGGTGGTGCATTGACTAAAATTTTACCTCATCTTATATTTTCAATTACGGGTATTGGTAAATGCTTATTTTTTGGAGATTGCAAGGGTACTAGAACTTAGGGATGCTAATAGTGTTGTCTATTTTGATAGTAGAACTTCAGGATACCAATTGTGGCAAAATATCTGGCAGCTTAATCAAATGATAATAGCAGTAGTTGTATAAGGTGTGGGGAGTGTTGCATGACTATAAATAAGGTAGTCTTTTAACTTATGCACAGGCATGCAGTCACGTGGAATTCCAATAGAGGTCTCCTCAATGCTACCTTTCAAGGATAAAAGTAAAAGAGAACACACTTTCTACAAATGAGAAGTGCCCTTTTAGGTGACTGCTTCACATTAATGTGCATAATCTGTGTACATTTATTTCATTCTGGTGAGTTATGCACTAGCATGGTGACAGATGTTTCTGTGGGATTGCTTGCTTTTCTACTTTCAGGCTGTTCATATATTTGACTAACTCATTCAATTTTAGTAACCCGTCGATTAAAATTTAACTTTGCTTGTGTTAATTACAAACTTTGACAGGTTCTGTCCGCAATCACTTATCAAATAGTTCCTGCTGATACACAGTATGCTGAAATTCCACTGGCCGCTGTTAGTTCAGAATACCAGACAAAGGTTATCTGCTTGTTTTATCTATCAAGTGGATTACATCATTTGTTGCTTTTCTTATTTTATTGGTTTGATCTTTCAGTCTTTTCAATTGGTCTGATCTTTAAATATTATATGGCTAAATTACTACATTCTCATCTTTTTCCCTTTTAGTTGGGGGAGGCTTTTGGAGGCGGTGGGTGGTTGGCAGGGTGCTAGAATTTTAGTCCGAATTTAAGTAATAGAACTGGGTGTGATATTTACATATAGCTACGGAATGCTCAGCTTCTCTCATTGCCAAATGATATATTCTGCTATTGCAACTTCCTTTTCTTTATCTTACACTTCATTTTGAAGATCTGGATTTCCTGACAAATGACATCATTCTCCTTTGTCTATTTATAAGAATTTCCTGTCTTTTTAAAAACAAAATTGAAATCCATGCTGCTACCAAATTCAGTTCTGTGTTGTTCCAGTATTTTGGGATTGTCTTGGCATTTCAATGGTTGCTGACTCAATTAAGGATCTTTTAGGGAATTGGTCACCTCCTGTACATGGAATTGAGAAGCAGACTGCTGAAAGTAGGCATTCGCACAATTTTATGTTGGGGAGATAAGGAGTCTGAAGGATTTTGGCTGAAACAGGTATATCTTGGAGGATAAATGGTTGATTCTGGAGTTCTTATCTGAGTAGTTGTTTATTCAAGCTCAGCAATTATTTGTAGCTTTCTCTTCAGAGAACTTATGACATGAGAAATGAACTTACTAGAAAAATATAATTGACATGTTTTGCTGGAATAAGTTTATTTACTTTTCTCAAATTATCTATCTTCCTGCTTGAAATATTGAGCTGCTTTTATTACTTTCCACGTTCCGTGATGTCCTCCTGGGTAGCGGGACCTCCTTGTGTAAATATATTTTTTCTGTCCAGATGTTAATGTATATGATTTTTGGTCAACTTTTCAAATATCAATTCTTCTCTTATGCTGGGCATTTGATTTGTAAGAATGGATTAAAAACAGGGTTTTGTAGTGATTGGAGAGGTCAACACAAAAGGCAGAGCACGAAGACTGCCTCTTAAGGCTGACATCCGCAAGGCATTGTGTTTTCCTGGGGGTTCAACCCTAATGGTATCTCACCTGAATGACAGTTCACCAGACCCTGCAGAGCAAACAAAACTGTTGTTTTCACTAAAGCTTCCTGAGAAGTATCATTCATCGGATGGTGTTCAGAAATTGCAGCCAGAATGTATAGAGAGAACTGACCATCCTGTGGGAGGGAATCAAATCATCAGCAGCACTGCATATTCTCATTCTGAAAATGCTGTTATAATTGATGGTAGGTGAAAACTATCATCTTCCTTTCTAATATAACCTGACATGAAAAGTAATCATCTTGAAAGTATGTATATTTTCTAAAATATCATATTAAATGCAATGTATTTGAATACTCGGCATCAGTATTCATGCTAGACGGATCAGGGTTGTCATGAGTTGTCTTTTTCCTTTAGCTGTTGAAATTTTATTCCTTGTAAGCTGCAGCACTGGACTCATTTCATAGGAATTTGATTTAGATGGATTTATCCACTCCCTTGGAAGGGTCAGTTCGCTATGTGTGTCAGATTGGCCTTTTGTTGTGTGAAAAAGGCCTCAATCTATAATTGCGCATGCACAGGCAAACAAGCGTGTGTATTAGGGCTAAAACATCATTTTTCTAACTGTCATTTTTCGTTGGTTCTGACTAAAAGTAGAGCTTTAATTCTTTTCGAACTTTGGAGATGCTTACACCAGTTGCATTGAAACTCCAGGTTACATAGATGCAGATAATGGAAAGCTTGTGGAATTTAACAATACAGCCGATAAGTCAGAGTTACGTAAAAGTGGAGAGGATGTTGAGGTCCAGACATGTTCATGTTCAGCACGAGGGAATAAGAAGAGGATATGGGAAGCCTCATTCACCTCACTGAATTCGAAAAAAGTAAAGGGTGGCCATACAATTGATTGTCAATCAGATCCCTGGGTGTCTTCCTCAGGAGCAGAGGAAAGAAATTGCTGTTCTAATGCAAGTTCATATCTTTATGGAAACAAATTATTGGTGGATGGAGATGCCTTGACCAATGGCTGTTTGGAAAAGAATTATGAAGAATGTAGAGCAGTTAATGAAATATCAGAAGATCATGGCAGCTGTAAACTTTCATTAACAGATATATGCTTCAGAATAATGTTAATGAACATTGCTGATGATAAGAAAAAATCAGGTCTAACCAAGGTAACCCAGTCTCCCAGATCTGTCATTTGTGATGTAGAACGGACGAGTCGTGTTAACTGAGAGGATAGAGTACAATAATTGAGAGTGAAGGTGAAGTAATAACATCACCTGAGTTCACTGTATTTCTTAAAAGAAATTACATCACGCAAAGTACAAGTCCAAGTTATTGAAGAGGTGTGAGATTTTATCTAAAATTAATGACTGTTGATATTCTTTTCTAGACCATCAAAATCAAGCCAACCTTTTGTACTTTGGTTTAGTTTTGGATTGCATCCCTCCTTAGTGTTCACTTTTCATAGTTAGTAAGCTTTGTTTTGGATTGCATCCATCTTTAGTGTTTACTTTTCATAGTTAGCAATCTTTCTGCTGCTTATGCAATATTGATACTGTTGATGTAGGTAATTGAGGCCCTAGGCGGAATTGTTACCTCTGATGGAAGAATAAGCACACATGTAGTGACCGGGAAAGTGAGAAAAACTTTGAATTTCTGCACAGCTCTCTGCTCAGGGTAAGTTTAGTTAAATTTGAATCTTTGACATGCAACATGGGGAAACCACCCTCATTTTCTCGACCTATCTGGTTAATCCTTTTGAAGGTTGAGATCAGTTCATTTACCATTTTACGTTGTCCATGCATGATGTTGCATCTTATGATACAATCCTACGTAGTTCATTTGTTCTTTTTCACTTCCTGAATTATTCAGTTTCGAGAAGATATTGAGTTAAAACAAGTCACTATTTGAATCCTCAATTATGCAATATACACAGACACCACGTCGACAGTGCAAATGTCAGCTATAGTAGTTAATGTAGCAATACCTGAGATCATTTTTGCCAACTGGAGATTAACTGGGAACTGCAGAGAATTTATAGGCTAGAGCAGTATGTTGTGGATGATGCAGAGACACCTGTGGGGTTGCTTGCCATTCAAATAAATGAAAAGTGAAAATTACAAAACTGGGGCAATTTGGCGTTCTGAGTTTTGCACAAACCAGAAACAAGCAAATATGGAATGGTCATAGACAGGATTGTATAAATGGAAATTATTTGATGAAACAATTTTAACATGGAATGGTCATAGAAAAGAATGTCATAAATGGAAATTATTTGATGAAATAACTTTACTTGCTTAGCTTTTGCACTATTTTCAAAATCAAACTCGTTCCTCATAATATTGTAATATGTTGAACACTTCTTTGCAAATCTGTGTGCTCTAGTAGCTTCATCTTCTTTTTCTTTTCTTTTTCTTTTTTCATATTCTTTTTCTTTTTATTAATTCTGAAATATCCTGCTATGTAGAGCTTGGATAATCTCACCCAATTGGTTAAAGGAAAGTTATCGGAAAGGCAGATTTGTGGGTAGGTCCAAATTGTAAAATGCTTTCTTCAGTATCCTTAATGTTTGGAGATACATGATTAGTTTTCTATTGTAACAGATGAAATGCCATTTATTTTGAAAGATGAAGATTATGAGTGCAAGTACAGAACAGAGCTAACAGTCACAGTTCTTAGAGCAAAAGCAAGTCCAAATTCGTTGCTTAAAGGTCATAACGTATGTCTTGCAGCACATGTTCAACCTCCAATTCATACTCTATTGGCCATCGTAGAGGCTGCTGGGGGAAATGTAAGTTAGAAATAATTTGCTATCCTTTCTCCATAGAAGCGTGCCCAAGTGTTTCTAAAGTTTTTAATAGTCTGAAAAGACCAACTTGCACTTTACTTTGCACCATTTTTTTAACCTATTGAATCTGAGGCTGTAAGTTAACCTATTGAATCGGAGGCTGTAAGTACTTCTTCAGTCCTTCCAATCAAAATTAGGAACTTATGAAATCTTTGTGAATCAATTCTTTCTCAGACGGCTATTCATTACCTTGTGTGCGCATTCTATGCTGATATATTTTATTATACTAATCTTTCAGTTGCACAAGTATCTTAACGTCAGCTGATAATGTGATTCTTTTGAAACAAAATGAATACTTGCTTTACTTTTCTTTCTTTTCTTCTTTCCTTCCTTAGTCTCTTTCTTTTGGTTGACTTTTGTTACTTCAAGAATCTGGCTTCTTTGTGATTGCCAGTTTGCCTGTGTAGATTTTTAGTTCCTTGCGCAATTTATGGCATTGGAAATATACTTTGAAAATGCTTCTGTTTGAAATTTGTTGCTAATTGTTGTTGATTGGGTAGCCGTGATTGCTTTTTCTTTATGAATTCTAGGTGATTTGTGGAATGGACAAAGTGAAAGATCCGTCGAAAACAATATTTATTGCTTCTGAAGAGGATATGGAAGAAGCACTGTCAGCTGTAAAAAATGAAGTGCTGACGTTTGGCAGTGACTGGCTAATGAACTGCATCATGAGACAAGAACTTGATCTGGAGGCTTCTCAATTTGTAGAATCGCTATAAATGCTCTCTAAGATTAAGTCGTACGCATCTTAATGAGCAAGCCTTTGAATAGTGAAGCTCTGAAAGTATGTAGATTACACGTTTGGAATTGGAAAGTAAATATTATAGTGCCATCTTTTTCAAGAATGAAAGAAGTTAACATGCCATCTTTTGCTCTTTCTTTTTTGCGATGGAGGATGGGAACGGTTTTCACAAGTTATAAGACACCAATTCAGAAAGTTGTTTGCTATGCTGTCAACACGTATGTCTATGTGCCAATCTCGTCTGTTCATTTTACACCCTTTTGATCTTGGCTGTGAATTTTGTGTCAAATGATACTTGTGAAACTCCAAATTTCACTCATCTAAACTAAACTGTTAAGGTTGGGGTTTGAACCCAAACTTGACCGTGGGAAACGCATTAATGTTTTTCGTTTATGACATGGATGGCATTGTTCATTCAGTAGGGGTGATATATCCCCTTAGTTCCATTTAGTAGGGGATGATATATACGAAGATGACTCTGGATGGTTATGAAATTCTAACACTTGCTCCCACCAAGTTCAAAGTTCATTTGTTAATCATTATACAAGTATTCGTTCGTGTTAACAAAACTTCATCTTTTTTTATTTTTAATGAATTTAACCATATAAGTGGAGGAGCTCTGCTGCATTCTTTGTTGTATGAATAAATCTTTTGCCCTTTTTTGTTCCCTAAAACTTTAGAAGTTCCCTAAAACTTTAGAAGACTCGTCTTTTGTTGTTTGTGAGAAATCTCAACTATTTTGTAATAAATTTAAACAAACTTCCGATAAAATTATATATACACACACTCACACACTCACACACTCACATATAACTTTTTTGGTAGGCATGATAACATCATTCTTTTTTTGGGGCATTAATTAAGTAATTATTAAGTTAACAATGCTTCCAAAAACAATTGATTATTTGTTCAAAATAAAAAGCGCAAAAAATTTATATCTTTTGTCACCTTCTTCATTTTAAGCATAGATAATTTTATATTACTTAGCCAAATTTTACTACAATGTAATCTAGTCCCCAGACCCAAAACTCCTGCATTCACCTTTGCAGTAGTTTATTACAATATGAGAGAGTGCTTTCTTTAGGATTACAGATGCAACTCACATGATTAACTTAACAATAGATCAATTGAAGTTCAATAAGAAGAATTATAACCTATGAATAACTAAAGCATTAATCAATATGATTGAGTGACTGAAAAGACAAAAGCGTTATTTGATTATTTGGAGGGGTGCAAATCAAAATTAGCTCATGCTTTTACTTGATTTTTTCCTCAAATTACTTCTTTTCTTTTATTTTTTTTATTTTTTCGTTAATTTCAATAGTTTTTCTGCACATTCAATGCTTTTCTCTTCAGGCTGTGTATCAAGCATTTGATCTAAGCTTTAAAGAGCATTTTGAATAAAAGGAAAAATCTTTTTATTTGTCATTGACCTGAAAATAAACTCAGACCTTCTATTTTATGATCTTTAATTGGAGAAATTTGATGTAGGTGTCAAATTGAGTCTATTGGCTGTGGGTATAAATTTTTACAATATTTGTATAGCCATAATGTAATAAAAGAAAGGAAAGGTATTTTCATAAAACTCTCTCTCTCTCTCTCTCTCTACGCATTAACGTATATTTCACGATATAGTTGTACTAATCTCTTAATATAGACATTAGGAACAGCATGTTTTTCCCTTAGAAAGTAATTTTTTAAAAGGAAAACAAATAATTGTGGGCCAATTTTGGTAATTCAGAATTATTGTGGGTTTTGTACAGTTAGTAATATTCATTCTTTTGTTTGTTTCTGCTGAATTTTTTTTTAAGGACCATAAAGTTAGCTTGAGAATCGTGTTGTTGTCATGCGAGTTATTTGAGGAAGGATTATGTTAGTGTCATGCAAATTATTCGAGGAATAATAGTTTAGGATATTTCATCTGTAACTATCTCATAGTCATAACTCCGAAGTCTCAAAGACAATAAGAGCAGGGATAGGGATAAATAAGTAGATAGAAATAGTGCCAAGTCAACTTACGACTTTATACACCTTTACTGTTTACTTTTATTTCAGTTCTATATTTTATTTTAATCTTACAAATATATATATATATTAATTAATTTTTTATTATTGTAAAGTACTTCGTAAATTTTTTTTTATGGTTTTAACTTTGTAACAAGATTTGAGTGATAATGTATTAATTTTCTATTTTTAAGTATTTCATTAGAGTACGTGTTTATGACAATGAATCTGGACAATGAATTTTTAACTAAAAATTTTATTCAGTTTCTTAATAGATGCCATCCCATAGATGATGCACTAGTTGAATGCTAGTACTAGAAAACTTTAGATGTTTGATTTTATAAATATGGATGTGCAAAATTAGGTTTTGCCTAAATCGTGTTCTTATTTCATTTCTGCCTGTGTATATTACTGCATGCCCCTATTTCCTACTGACAAATTGAACATGTCCTCTAATTTCTTCTATCAACAACTACGTAAAATTCATCACGATACAGGAGCATGACTTCATTTTTTTTTTTTTCTAGTAGCACATCACATAATTATTTTTCAACCACTACAAGTTTTGCTCTGATCATAGCTATCTCTTAATAGATAAAATATTCACATGAAGAAGAAAAAAGAAGAATGAAATATTTACTAACTCAAGCTATTTAAAAAGTTCTAAAGCAGTTGATGAGGGAAGAACAAATTATAAAAATATTTGAGATATGTCAAATTTCAAGGTATTTGTTAGGCCTCGATCTGTTGTATAACGTGAAAATGGCCAGCCAATGTTAGAACGTAGAAGCCACAATAAAAGGAAAACCTAATACCTTTTGGCTTCTATGAAATGAAACTCTGACCTTAGATACAAGATCATAAACTCAATGTTAGTTAACAATATTTCTATCATCTAAAAATTAGCTCAAAATCAAGCGGTTCCACCTTAACTGTTGATGGTCCAATTTTGGTCTTTGGAGAATTTTATGCTTCTAGTTTTTCTTGGGTATATTTCAATACCTTGCTATGTATATTTCTATATGTGAATAAAAACTGGAACAGGAAATGGACAAGGAATAATTCATTGTAGATTATAAGAGTTAATACTGACAATGAAAGTGAAGATGGGTCCTTAAAATTAAAGCTCATTGATATCAAATTATTATCATTACTAAACTAAGTAGTCATTTTCATTTAAGAAACACTTATATTGATGCATACACAAATTCATACCCATTAAATAAAAACAAATACTAATGTACAAGAAATTGATGTGAGTTTATTTTCCTCCTGATATATTTTTGTGGGGGCATTGAAAATGAAATTAAGAAGATAACAAGACTTTTTCTTAAAAGGTAAGCGAATACCATATTTATATATATGCACATCATATTTAAAAATATTTTCCATTTTCTTTTTCAGTATGTTTTAGTTTCTTCTTCTTTTAAAATTTATTTTTTTATTCATCTTTTTTAGTTTACCATATTTTAGTTTTTTTGCATTCATTTTTGCAGTCTAATTTTGGTCGCATATGCATCCTTTTTGTCGACTTTATTTGAATAAATGCACATGGTGTTTCCTTGAAAATTTGGTAATTCCACCGAAGCCATCTTATGAAGAAATTTCACCTAATAAATAACATCTATACGCGCGAGAATTACATTGAGTTATTACATTAATTCCTGTAGATAACATAGTATAAAAATATCCAATGGATGGAATTATGTAAGAAATTTTGTGATGATAAAGTGCAGTGATTTATTTGTAGAATAAATGTTCTACAAAATGATCAAATTTTGTCAGGGAATGTTTTGGTCTTTGATTAATCATTTGTTGAGTTAATTCTCGTTTTATCTTCTGTTTTTTTTTTTTTTCCGGCCAAATGCCATGTTTGTGCATGTCCTACGTCATTCAACGTTGTTACGGTATTTTCTGCTTTGAAAAAAATTGTAATTTCATCAAAATTTACCAACATGTCAATAATTAGAGGTGGTAATTTCTGACACGACCGAAAACCCGACACAAACCTCACCCGAAAATAAAGGGTTTGGGTTGAAGGTTGGTGGGTTCGCGGGTCGGACCCGACTGACTAGTGAAGAAAAACCGTCGGGTTCGAGTCGACTCGGGAATTCAACAAAAAAAAAAAAACTAAAGTTGTAGTTTTATTTCGCCCATTCAAACGCAAATTTTACTCATCAGATAATTAATCAAATAAATTGTAAAAAAAAATTAAGAATTCTACCTAGGTTTATGGAGAGTAAATTGTGAGAAGAATCAAGTATATGTTAATAAGTAACTTTGATATTAGTGTGCGCAAGTTTGATCGTTTTGTGCGTGTGTATATTTTAATCTCTCTTCTTTTTCTTTTCTTTGCTCTTTTCTTCTTCTTCTCCTTGCTTTTTTTTTTTTTTTCCTTTTTTGCTCAGCAGGTCGACTCGCTAACCTGCCAACTCGTGGCGGGTCGTATTCAGGTTAGGCTATTTTCGAGGTTGACAGGTTGGATTCGGTTAACGAGTTAACTGTTATACTTGAGTCTTAGCCCAATCCGCTGTCACCCCTATCAATAGTGTATCAGCTCTAATCTTTTGGCAGGTAGCATATTAGGGACTTAATGCCCTGAAACTGTAAATATTTTCGTCTAGCAAAGTAATCTCTTGTCGAACTAACATTCTCGAATTAAGAATATAGTGAAACATAGACAATTGTTCTATCCAAATCGTAATTCTCATAACATGCAAAAAGGGAGAAAATAATGAACTATGTCCAAATGAAAAAACATTTATTAGGTCTTCGTGACCTTGTGTAGATGACCACCTTGTTCTTTAAGAATTTGGGCACTTGTAATTTTAATTAGAGATATTATGTCAGTTTTTTTTTTTTTTGTTTAACTAGCATAAAATTATCGAAATGCATAATTTATAATAGAGAAAAAAACTTAATACTTTCTCTACTACTGGAACACTACACTTATCAATAATATAAATCAAAATTAAATAGTGAATGAGTAATTTGGACTATCTTATTAATTGTAATACACTCGTATTACCCTATTTTGCTACACTTTTTATTGTTTATATAATGTTACACTAATTAAGACAATGATATGTGTACATGTCTCCTAAAAAAATACATGTCACTTTTTCTTAATAGGGAATAATTAAGCTATTTTATATTTCTAGTTCTCTCTCAGTCATAAGAAGACCCAAACAATAGTTTGATATTATTATTGTTAGATGTGAAGCATTTGATAATACTCATTCAATGGAAATGATAGTGATTAATTGGGGTGTTAATGATTCCCCCAAAATACTATTCTATCAAACCCATTACCCCTTATGATTAAAGGCAAAAATACACCCACTTAAAAAATACATATATTTTAAGTTACACACACCCCTAATATACTCTCTCTCTCTCTCTCTCTCTCTCTCTCTCTCTCTCTCTCTATTTTGTCTTTTGATTTTGAATATTTTTTATTAATACTTTATAAAATTTTTATAAAAATTCTTTTAAATAAATTTTTTAATAAAAAATTGAACTAAAAATCAAAGATATATAATACTCTCTATTAATACAATAAAAATGATTTTTTTAAGGTTATCATTTGCATAAAACTCAAATTAGATTATGGTTATATTTAAAATTGAAGAAATCTTTTTAGCAATTTTCTTTAAAAAGATATAAAATAAGAAATCGAAAAAATATGTATATCATAAATAAAGATTTAAAATTTTTTAAATTTACTTGAAAGTCATAAAACTATTAAAATTGAGAGTTTGATCAGCTTCTGTTTCCAATGAAACTTCCATCCTCAAACGACTATAATAAAAAAAAAAAAGGTGAATTTTAGTTTTTCATTTAATGAATAGCATCCAGAAAAATAAATTACATGACGTCAAAAGTCATAACTTTTGCGAGTTCTTACAAGTTTCCCAGTCCGCCCTAAAACCTTGGCTAGAAGTAATGAGAGGATGACAATTGGTTCATACAATAACCCTCAAAAGGTGAAATCGATTCGGGCATTTTGCATATCGCCGGCAGATTTCGGATTTCCACTCATACTACTTACTACTCCTTCCCAGTTGAACAATAATGATGAGAAGAAACTTTGCTTCCTTTTCATTTGCTGCTGGTGGTACTGGGAATACGAGACAACCGTTTTTTTCTTCTTTCAATCGCAACGACTCCCCGGAAGGTAATTTTGAGGTTTCTTTTTCCTCGGGCTCTCGTCTTGATAGGAAATCGTTGTTTAAATCTGGAGATTTTGGTGATAATATAAGCAATGTTGACGATGCCTTGAGTTTTTACAAGCAGATGGTCCGCATGAGACCTCTGCCTTCTGTTATTGATTTCACCAGATTGCTTGGTCTCTTAATTAAGATGAAACAATATTCTGCTGCTATTTATATGTATATAAAGATATGTGTTTCTTGGGTGGCATTCCTATTGATCATTATACCATGGGTATAGCCATTAACTGTTACTGCCTCTCGAATAGGATGGACTGTGCTTTTTCTGTTTTGGGCTCATTCTTCAAGTGCGGTTATGTGCCCGATGCTACCACCTACAACACTTTACTTAAAGGTTTCTTTCTTGCACACAGAATTCCCGAGGAACAAGAATTATTTAGGAAGATAATATTTGAAAAGCTTTGTGAACTCAATGAGAAAACATATGGGACTGTTATAGATGGGTTGTGCAAGGCGGGGAACACTAGCAAGGCGATTGAATTTCTTAGGATAATGGAAAGAGGGAAGTGTAAGCCGAATACTATTGTTTACACCACTATCATTGACAGCTTGTGCAAGGATAGGATAGTCGATGAAGCTCTTGCCCTTTTCTCGGTGACGATTGATAAGGGTATTTCCCCAGATGTCATCACGTATAATTGTTAGATTCAAGGCTTATGTAATAATGGCAAGGTGGAAGGAGGCCAAAAAGCTTTTGGATGGGATGACTGATTTCAATATTTCTCCAATGTCTATACGTATACAATGATGCTTGATGCGCTTTGTAAGGAAGGAAAGATCAAAGAAGCTGGGGGCCTAATCAGTATCATGATTAAATGCGGTAAGGGTCCTTCTACTGTCACCTTCACTGCACTGCTGGATGGATATTGTTAGCAGGGCCGAATGGATGACGCCAAAAAAATTTTTGATCTAATGAATGCTGCAGGACCTAGTACTAATATTTACAGCTATAATATTTTAATCAACGGATATTTCAAGAAAATGGAAGTGGACAACGCTATGCATCTCTTCAGAGAAAATTCCACTTACAGGTTTGAAACCTGATATTGCTACTTACACCACAGTTGTGCAGGGCTTATTTAGGGTGGGATGGTGTGCGACTGCAATATGAGTTTTCAACGAGATGCAAGCTGCTGCACTAAAACCTAATTTTCATACATGCTGTGTCGTGTTGGAAGGTCTGTCCAGAAATGGACATATTGATGAATCATTGCTTTTCTTACAGAAGATGGAAAGTGATGGCATAGAACTTCACATTGCCATGTTCAGCACCATCATTGACGGTTCTTGCAAACTTGGGAAACTTGAGATTGGGCAAAGTATTTTTTGAAGTCTTGCTGATAAAGGATTGCATCCCAATGTTGTAACTTACAATGTGCTGATAAAAGGACTCTGAAGCTGGAAAGCTAAAGGAAGCTAAAGAGCTTCTTGTTAAAATGCAAGAGGATAGCTGTTTGCCAGATCACCGTACATATAATACCATTGTCCGTGGATTTCTTAAGTGGGGTGAATATTTTGAGGTAGAATTGCATCTTCAGGAGATAATTGGGAAAGGATTTTCACCTGATTCATTTTCCTTTTCAATGTTACTGAATTTAGTTCCCACTGAAGGAAACAATTCTAATCTTCTTGATAAGGTTCTAAAGTTTGCTTCCAAACCCCATGGAACAAATGTTTTGTAGATCTTCCAAATGAAGGATTGCATCCAGATGTTATGGCCTGCTGTGTTATGATGATAAATGGCCTTGGTAAAGCGAGACTGTTAAAGGAAATTTAAGTATTTCTGATGCAAGTGGAAGCAGATGCTTGTCCACCTGATGTCCTTGCATACAACCCTATCATTCATGGAGATCTTAGAGGAGGTAGATATGTGAGGCAAGGATACATCTTCAGGAATTGCTTGCAAAAGATTTCTTTCTGCATTTTCCACTTTGCTTTATATTATAGTTTGGGGTTTCCACTGAAGGAAACAAATCTAATCTATTTGATATGTTTCAAGAGTTGCTCCCAAGTCCTTCCGATAACTAATGGAAGCTGTAAATGGATGATTGCAGGTCTATTTTGTTGTCTGAGAGCCGCTGAAGAGGTCATTTGCTTGGAAACAGGCATGAATGGCTAAATTGGACATTGGAAATTCAAAATTGGAGGAGGTGATTACCTAAATTTTCTCTTTTACATCTTGTTTGATTGATTTACAACTGAATGAATATATTTTCATTTGATTCTGTGGCCACCTGACAGTTAGTCACTCAAGTTTTACATTTCAAGTCTTGAGTGTAATGTCTACCATATTGTACTATATTGTGGAATGCCTCTTCACCAACAGAGTCACCCTACTTTACGTCATTGTCATAGAGGTACAAAAACTCCTTCATTTACAATATTGTTTCTCAGTCAAGTGAACCAACCACTTTGCAGAATGTTTCCTCCAGATGATGGTACTTTGATCTGGCAGCCAGATGATGCAAACTCACCAAGCAAAAATTTATTTTACAACAAATTTCTTTTCCATCTTGCTGGATCAATTTATAACTGGATGAGTATATTTCACATTTCAGTCTGTGGTGGTCACCAGATGGTTAGTTACTCATGTTTTGCCTTTTGAGCGTAATACTTACTCTATCATACCAGCCGAAGTCTTATCCAGTTTTGTTTCAGACCATTTCTACCTGAACTTGATGAGTTCTAAACTCCTAAGTTTCAATCAAATGACTGAAATGAAATTTTAGCTTGACAAAGCACTATATTTAGAAATAAGTTTGATAGCATGAAGGGTTTGGAGCTTGAATTCTTCTTTATTGTATCCTGTACTTGTGGACTGGTTTGTTCCTCTCAATGTATCTCGGGATAATATTTTTCATGACTTATTTTGCTTTGAGGCTACTTTTTCTTTCGCACTACGTGTTCATGTGTTGCATCTGAATACTTGAAGTTATATTTTTGCTGTATCTTGTTTAAATTAAATTAATTTCTAAGTAGCCATTATCATCTGAGGCATTTCTTCATATTCCATCCTTTCTATGTGGTTTAATCAAACTGAGTTTGCTGTATCTTGTTTAAATTGAATGAATTTCTAAGTAGCCGTTGTATCCTGAGGCATGTCTTCATATTCCATCTTCCTTGGTGGTCTAACCAAATTGAGTTTAGTCTAGATCTAGCTTTTGGAGCTCGAGATAAGTTAAAAACCTGTGATCCTCTAACTATTAGTAAGTTTGTGAAGTGGAGATCGAGCTCAACCCAACTATCTAATTGATGATGTCAACCCAACTATCTAATTGATGATGTCAACACCACTTGAATTCAAGTCTTGGAAAAAGCAGTAACTAAGGTCTCCTACCGTGGTTGATTTGGTAATTATATACATAAAATGTTTTTGAAGTATAAAATCTATAAAGATCGGGAGCTTGCATGGTAGTATGCAAGTAGACTAGCTTGACTTAAACTTGATCAGTGTGGTTTAGTTGAGCACTTGATGGACTTGAGCCAACTGCTGACTGAGTTAGATTCTTCTGAGAGTTGAATTGTTCTTGTCACTTCATTTTAACAATGTTAAGTAAATAAAAAAGTGAGCTATGTCAACATACTTTGTTTAAGACGTTAGTCTTTGTCATGCGTATTCCTCCACATTAGATCAAATTGAACAACCCCCAATGGTTTTCGTATTTTCTGAAAGAACCCGCAATATGGAGTTTCTGATTTTTGATCCTGTATGAAATTGGAAAACACTATCTCTAACTTCTTTTTCCAGAACTTGTGGAATATAATGATTTCTGCAATTGCATTAGGATGTAATGTGTTGATGAGACAGTGAATCTGATGTCAGAACGATATCCTTGAGGCACTGATAAGAAATGTTTTAAGGGTCGAATGGTAACCAGGAATTAGTGGTTTAAATGCGTTTTTAATATGATCATATTTAGGAAATCCCCTGATTGAATCACGCTAGAGATAATTTTGGAATTTGGCTTCCTTTGTCGCTGTGTTCACATGGAGCAAATTGGGCTGCATAAATTTTATCTAATTAATTGCATTATAGGTTCTATCTGCAATCCCAGTTTTGATCCTGAAGAATAGTAGAAGTATCAATTAAATCCATGACTGCAACTTTGTACATGCCATATGTTGGATTCATAAGCATTGGTCGATCATACTCTTGTTGGCGCTAGAAGAGAAGGAAATTCCCTTGTAATGTCTTCTTACTTCTTTATGAACTGAGGTCTAGTGGTGCAAGTTGTATTTGTAGAACAGTTTTTACCACTTCAAGAATTATGTGTTATCACTGATAGGTATTGAAATTTGTATGGTCTCTAAATTTTTTAAGCATACAATAAATAATACGATTCAAACAACTCTCCCATTTTCTTAAAAAATTTTCCATTCTAACTAATGCTTGAGCAAAAGTGCCTTTTTTTTCGGTAACCACACTTTTGTAGGGGAGGATTCCAATTTTCTACCCAGCTTTTAAGAAACGTAAGAGGTTTCCTTTAGTAGGTAAGAAATGCAGAGGAGAGAATTGGGGTGGAAGAAAAATATTTTCTATACTCTTTTGTTTGGTTATAAACAAAGTGTATTTGGGAAAAAAAAAAAAATCAAAGGTTTCTCCTAATGATCTTTACTCTCTAAAGGATAACAAAATAATGATGTACCTGAATGTTTGTTGACAAAAGCTTTTAGAGCTGATTTTTCTCAAGAAATACCAAGTAAAAACCACAAAATTTTGCACGAGGAGTTGAAGTTTTAGGATGATGAAATATCAGGAGTTTTAGAGTAATGGTTCTTATTTTAAATTAAGGGCAGATTGGTTATTCCAAATTATTTTCAGAAGGCCATGCTATGTTCTAGTTACTTGTATATTTTCCCCCTCACGCATATGGCGAAGAGAAAGAAAAGGACAAGTACTTTTATTGCTAGTGACTTAGCACAATGTGCCAGTAACGGATCTAATATTAGAATCATTTGCTATTCCAAGATTTTCCTGTTCTGGGTTGGAGCTGGGGCGTAAGCAAAACCAGGAGAACTTCATTACTTGATCTGCTGAAGTCACTAGACCTAGTTGTGGATTTTTTCCTTTATTCTTGTTTCTGCATTTTTTTGAACAATGCTTTCTATACGATAAGATTGAAGAGGTTATATAAGTCATAATAAAAGGACTTGGATTAGTGAATACTAGACTAATTACTAGTGGGATAAAAGAAAAGAAGAGCTGCCTGGATTCTACTCGGTGTGATGTTAGTTAAAGGAGAAAGAGGAGAAAGCATTAAAAGTAGGATGGATAAAAGAAGCAGAGAAGTTGAAGAAAGAAGCTAAATTGAGGGACAAACAGAGAGAAGCTGCCTGGATTGCATTGCAAATGAGAAGACAGTTGAGGTTGAGGATAATCGGATGCTTCTCAAGGAACTTGAGATGTTGAGTCAATGTTCACCTATTTATACTTTTCAAGGAAGTCCTGTGATGGGGTTAAGAGGATTGGAGACGAGCGGCAAAGCTTTTAAACCTTTAAAACAACTTGGTTGGTAGATGATGATGGAAACAATTGTTTGAGCTGCGAATTGAAGAAGCGAAGATCCTCAAATACTAGTAGTTTTTACGTTAAACATAGAATCAAATGCCGTGCTTGTCATTGCAATCAAAACTTCCTTGTTTTCTTTAGAATTCTTTCCTTGGTAGTGATAGACACCGTCTACGCATTTATTTTTCTGCCTCTTTATTTCTAAAAAAATCTTGAATTTAAATTGTAACATTCACTTAATTTTAAGCTGGAATTCGACCAATTTTAGATCCCAAAGTTGGTCCTTTTATAACTCTAGGTAGAAAGAATTTCATTTTTGTATTGTAAATTTTTGGCTATGTAATCAATTTCTCTATTTAATTTATGTTCCTTGTTTCTAGAGCATCTATTTGTTCGGCCTATGATATTGACCTCTAACCCTCTGCTTATCCGCTACCAATTTTGAGTAGGTTCCTCGATCTACCAGTTCTGTTCTGAGCCCATAAGAATTTATACGTGTCAAGAATTGACAAATGAAAATCAGCAAATTCTTACTTAGACATGCGACAATTACAGCTACTGAGGCAAAAGGATGACAAAGAAAATGTCCCTATGTACAGATATTCCAATATCTTCATATGATTCTCATCCACTTTTAAACATTCCCAAAAGAAAATAACAAAGTTGACACTTGCTGCCCTGGCCCAACAACTCAAATCACAAAAAAATAACAATAATAAAAAGTTTTTAAAAAAAATGCAGGCTAGAAACACCATATAAAGAAATTGCAAGGCTAAACAAGGATATCGTATAAGTCTACTAATGAATGTACCGTACGGGCGTCCACTCCAAAAGAAAAGCCACGTTGTCTATTGACAAACTTCTGAAATAACGAGTGTGGAAAGATAAAAGATATACTAGAAAATGTCACCAATTTTTTACAAAGAACTTCGATAACAGAATTTATTGTAAATCAAGAAAAAGAATGCTACATTCTGATAAATAAATTTATTCTGTCCAAACAAAAATAGATGAAGAGAAATTTTAAATATTTTAAGTGCACAAGTTCAACATTTTAAGATTATTTGTATAAATAACTTTCATTCATTACTTTCTTAAAAAAAAAGAAGTTAAATCTTCATTAGGTTTTCTTTTATGCTGTTCATTGGACCTTTGCCTTTCAATGTTAAATCTGATATATTTTGTTATCTTTTTTTCTCATATGGAATGGTATGGCAACTGATTTAATATATTTACCATTGAAATCTCTATATTTCTTTTTTATAACATATTGCCTTATTTTCCATTCAAAATGATCAAAAAGTGATCTAAACTCAGTTTCATTCCTTCTTATTAGCTACAATTTGTCAAAAAGACCTAAGACTTTCGAAAAGAGAAACTGAAATTCCAATACCATGTTTAAATTGTAGGAAATATAATAAACCAAGCTTTTATGTTTAGTTAGTGTTGTGTCTAATTTGGTTATAGTATAATAGGAACCCATATTAGTATTTGTGGTTGTTTAGGTTTCGGTTGGTTTTTTTAAAGAAGCCGTCTAAGCTTTATTGTTTAGTTTTTGAGTTTTTTTGGGGTCCTAAGACTAGCTGCCCATACGTTCTTTGCATAAAGAAAATATTAGAGATTTCTCCATAATTTTTTCTAGTAATTTCTGGTCTAAATTCCTGTGGGTTTTATTCATCTAATTGATTTAGTTCCATCAGAGTGGTATCAGAGCCATGACACCTACAAATATTATTTGTTCAATTCCAAGACTAAAGGATAGGGAGAAGTATAAATTTTGAAGGAAACAAATATTAACATATCTGAGAGCATATGGGTTAAATCAATATGTTGAAGAAGGAATTAGTGAGGATGCTTATACACGGGTCATAAAGAAGGATAATGAGCATTGTCTCAAATTTATTAGGGAATTGATATATTAATTTTTGAAAAAATTAATACTGCGAATACGGCAAAGGAGACTTGGGATATTTTAAAAAAAACATACAAAGGCATATAACGAGTTCAACAAAGTTGATGATATTAAAGAGGAAGTTTGAACTTACAATGATAAAAAAATATGAATCAATTGAATCATATTTTTTTCATCTTTCAGAGTTTAAGAACAAGATGGAACTCAATGGTCATCAACTTACTGATGGAGTATTTGTTGTAAAGTTCTTAACTCCTTACCCATGAAGTTTAATCACATGGTAACGGTAATTTAAAAAACCAAGGACTTGTCAGAATTAAAAATTGAAGAATTGCAAGGCTCATTAATTTTGCATGAAGAAAAAATTAATGGGAAGATGAAGGACACACTGTATATTGTAGAGAAGACATTGCAGACACAGTTAAATTTGAAGGTAAAGGATAAACCCAACTAGCAAAGAAATTTTTAATAGATAAATCAAGACAACAAAAGCAGAGGTTGTGGTTACAATAATAGAGGTAGAGGCTAGGTTAACAGCAAAGGTAGAGGTAGATGGAATTCTCAACGTGGTAGAGGCAATAATTTTAATTTAATATGTGGTTCTAGTGTTGGCAAAGATCAAGGGTATAATTATAACAATAGATCTGGTTTTAATTAGAATAATAATGGGTAGAGGATTCAATGTTATAACTATGAAAATTTTGGACATAGAAAATTTGAGAGTAGATCTAATAGTAATTTTTAGGTTAATGTTGTTGAAAATTAGACTTCAAATAATAATCAAAATTTAGAGGTTTTATTGTTGGCCTACAATAATATTGATGGTGTTGATAAAAATAAATAGTTCATCAACATTGGATGTAATAACCATATGTGTGGGAAAAAACAATTATTTTCTAAACTTGTTGTATCTGTTAAAGGTAAAATAAAATTTGAGAACAATACTGTTCTATTAGTGTTGTTAAGGAAAAAATCCCCATTAGCCTGCAAAGTTGATCTAACAATTTATCTCTAATATATTCTATGTTCTTGAGTTGAATCATAATTTGTTGATTATGGGGCAATTATCAAAAAAGAATTATGACATTCGTAACAAACAATGTGTTTGTACAATTTTTGTTGAGAAAATTGGTGTGATTGCAAAGTGATAATGACTCAGACCATTTATTTCCATTAAATATGAATAGTGAAATTTTTTCTTGTTTGAATATTGTGATTGATGATGACAATTGGTTGTGGTATATGCAGTTTGTTATTCAAGTTTTGACAGTTTGAGATTTTTGGGCTAACAAAAGGATGGTTCGTGGGCTATTTTGTATCGGTTATTCTAGTGGAGTCTGTGACATGTGTGTTTTTTGCAAAAAGCATAGAAAAAATTTTCACACTGGTAAATCATGGAGATCAAGAAGGCCATCAGAGATTATCTATTTAGACTTGTGTATAATGGAGGTAGTGATTGGGCAGGTAATACAGTTAAAAGAAAGAGTAGTTTAGTCTATGCATTTTTTAATGGTCCAGGGATACTTTCTTGGGGGGCCTAAGAAGTAACACGTGATAGCTTTTTCTGCTACAGAGGTGAAGTATATTGCAGCAGGTAACAATACTACTCAGGCATTGTAGTTAAAAAGGATGCTTCGTGTTCTACAACACAAGCAAGATGACCTATGTAGATTTATTGTGATAGTAAGTCAATAATTGAATTATTTAAGAATTAATTTTTCATGAGCATAGTAAGCACATTGACATCAAATATCATTTCATAAATGGATTGGTTCTTGATAAGGAGATTGAAATTGACTATTGCAGAGCAAGTGGCATATATTTTCATAAAGGTTTTGAAGATGGACACATTCTTGAAGTTGAAGAAGATGTTAGGGATGCCCACATTTGAAGAGTTTAGTCCAAGAGATGCTACGTAGGAAATATAATAAACCAAGCTTTTATGTTTAGTTAGTGTTGTGTCTAATTTGGTTATACAATAATAGGAACCCATATGGGTGGTAGTAGTAGTTGTTGTTGTTTAGGTTTCGGTAGATTTTTTTAAAGAAGCTGTGTGGGCTGTTTAGCTTTTGAGTTTTTTGGGTCTTAGGGCTAGGTGCCCATGTGTCCTTTGCATAAAGAAAGTATTTGATATTTTTCCTTAATTTTTCTTTGTGATTTCTTGTCTGAATTCCTCTGGATTTTATTCATCTAATTGATTTGGGTGCATTCCATATTTTGGTAAAAATATTTTTGTTTAAGAATGAATATTTGCTTTTATTACAATAAATAAAGTTGCCTCCAGAAGTCCTTACCTATTGTTGCTGAGCATTACTTCATACGCCTAGTCTCTCCACTAACAATTCATCTTTCTTCTAATTGTCTGGAACGTCATGGTTCGATATAGCTTGACTGAATGATGTTTACTTGTGCATCGTGAAATGCCCAATTCCATCTATTCATTGAGTTGCTTCATACATTGGGCAAACTTCAAATGTAGAAACTTTCAATCAAATTATCAACTTGCTAAAAGAAATTAAAAGAAAAAGTGCAATGCAATCTTTTCCTGTCATCCACATCAAAAACTAGAAAAAATCTAAATAGATTTGCCCTCCACATTATGCTAGTAACATATTAAACACACTATAGTTAGATTATCATCCCTAAACATTTTTTTGTGCGTGTATAGCTGTCCAAAATGCAAGAGTAAAATTAAATCTAATTCCAGTCAATACAAAGAAATGCAAGAGATGTTAAAATTAGGCAAGCAAGGACCACTTTTGAGAATAAGAATTAGTTTAATCAACACGTTAATTAAACTTGTGTAGTTAGTAGGATTCATTCTTTTGTTTGTTTGTATTAAAAATTATTTTTGGTAAGGGGTATAAAGTTAAGGGATTGTGCCACTATCATGCAAATTATTTGAGGAATAATAGTTTGGAATATTTCGTGTATAACTATTTGATAATCATAATTCGTGAGATGACGAAAGTAGGAATAGAGACAAAAAACTGGATAGAAATAGTGCAAAATTAGCTCCAGGATTGTGGCAGTGTCATGCAAATTGTTTGAGGAATAACAATTTAGGACATTTCGGATATAAATTTGATAATTATAACTATTGCGACAATAAAAGTAGGGATAGAATAAGTAGACAGAAATAGCGCATTTTGTCAATTTTCCATTTACTCTTGGTTACATCTATTTTATAGTCCACAAAGGTGCTTGTCGCGCCCCATTTTTCGTTCGAAAGTCGGAAAAAGGGAATTATTGTTATGGTTATTTATTATTGGAAAAAGGGTGTAGGTTCTTGTAAAATGATTTTTTAGAAAATGCTTTATAAAAGATAGTTTGACAAAAGATGTGATTTTTAGAAAATGCTTTATTTATTTATTTATTTTTTTAAAAAAAAAGGGCCTAAAATGGGACTTTGAAAATGCGACGATTTTTGAGCCCGAAAATAGAGTCTAAAAAGGGTTTTTAGTGAAAAAGGGAGTCGCCACTTGGTATTGAGTTTTGGTGTACCAAGTCACCAGAAAATATTTTATAAAAGGTAAGAAAATCGAGAATGATTTATTTAGAAAATGATTTTTGAGAAAAAATGTAAGAAAACAATAAAAACCCTTTTAGACAACTCCAGGTCTTTGAAAACAAGAGAAAAAGGTTCGGGAGTCACAGTTGAAGAAAGGGAAGGCAAAGGCTTACACCTAAGGCACCCTTTCAACCTAGCCGAAACTAGTTGCGAGGTTTAGTCCTAAATTTTCCTAATATAACCCTAAGATTTTATCACATTTGGATGCAACTATATGAATGCAAATCTAGTCCTAAAAATGGATATCGTTAAGGGACAAAATATTCCATTGAGGTTTGGTCGGAATTATCGCATTAATTGCGAAACCCGAGTCTAGACCTCGATGGAGTCACGAGTATAGATGCAAAATGAAATGCAAGAGAAAAGGAAAATAGTAGTATAGATAGTAAGTGAACAAAGAAAGTGGGGATGCAACATAACGGGTACGGGGAACTAATAGACTCGTGACTAGCTATTTCTACTCACGGAGGGGGAATGGCATGTACGCCACCGCTTCCCACGTGAGTAGATGACTATTTCTTAGTCAAAAATCACACAAATGACCTAAAATTCTATGTGTAGTGGAATCTAAATGTTATGCACTAAATAGATGTTAAAAATAGATAATAAGTGATAAAGTATATATAAAAATCATACAAAAATGGAAAAGGCCTAAAAAAGATAAAATGTGTGTGAAATGTCATGAAATGCACACGAGAAATGATTCTAATACTAAAATGACCTAAAGGTCTAGCATTGGACTAGCCTATTTTCTAGAAATTCTCCGCTAGCGTTGGACTAGCGAAGAAAACGAAATTAACCACAACTAGCGTTGGACTAGTGTGGCGACGATACACATATATAATAATAAAGCAAGTAAATAAATAAAGCATATATTAAAGCAATAATACATAAAAGCAAATAATAGCACATAGGAGCACATAGCACACAAGCATGATATTCTAGATGCAAAGTCCTAGAGAAAGCAGATAAAACACATAAGCACATAGCACACATAGCACACAAAGCCCTAACTATTACACCGGAGAATAACCTAATTACAATCTAAAAATGGAAAAAGAATAAAAGATATCCTATCTAACCTATCTATTACACTTTTCTATCTAAAATACATAGGCTTTTGTTAAATAGATAAAACATAAACTATCTATTACATTAACTATCTAAGTACAAAAAATTTACTAAATAGAATATTACCTATCTATTACATTTCTTTGAATAATTAAAAATTAAATTCAAATAAATAACATGACATAAATAAATAAATACTCACACATGAATAAAAATAATAACACAAAGAGATGCATAAAAAAAACATATAGAAAAACACATAGAAGCACATAGGAGCATATAAAGAGACATTGGAAGGATAATAGGGGTACCTCCCATTCGAAGACTCGGTATAAATGCTAATAAAATGAACAAACATGTTAAAAATACCACTGTTTAAATAAATAAACTACTAATTAAATAATTTCATACTAATCACTATAAACATGCCACAATAATTCAAAACAATTATAGCAATAATAAACAAAAATAAAAAAATAATAGTTAAATATTTAGGAAGAAAAATGAAGATTGTTTAAGTAAAAATAACTAAGTAAATAAATAAATAAAGTAAAATAAGAAAAATAAAAATAATAAAAGATAAAACACAATAATACATACTTAGACTTTTAGCACTCCAAATAAGAATCATCAAAATAACTAAAAGAGAAATAAAGAAACTAATTTGAGCATTAATTAGATAAAAAGACTAAATTTTGGAACATTAAAATAAAATAAAATATGAAAAGAAAATAATTTTAAAAAAAACTTGAGGAATTAATTAAATTCTTTTTTTTTTGACAAAAATAAAAATGTTCCAAGGTTTTGGCTTAAAAGTAGAAATTTAGGCAACATTCTTAGAATAAAAATATAATTTACAACAAACTAAAGGATGAAATTATAATTTCAAACCATAGTTAAGATAATAATATAATTTACAACGAATTTAAAGGCTAAAATATAATTTCCAGCAAGTATAATGCCCAAAAATAAAAATTTCCAGCAATACTTAAGGCCAAGAATATAATTTCAGCAAAATCATTAAATAATACATAATTTACAGCAACATTTAAAGGCAAAAAATGTAATTTCAGCAAGCTTGATGAAGTAAAAATCAAATTTCCAGCAACATTTGAGGATCAAAGTGAAATTCCAGCAACTTAAGAATTAAATTACAATTTCCAGCAATTATTCAAGGATAAAAATGAACTTTACAGCAACAATAAGCCTCAATTTGTAAATTCCAACAAGTATTAAACACCAAATTATAATTTTTAGCAACATTCAAAGGCTAAAATTCAAGTTCTAGCTACTTGGGGGGCAAAAATATAAATTTCCAGCAATATTGAAGGGCAATAAAGTAATTCCAGCAAAATATAATGGCAAAAATAAAATTCAAGCAAGGTTTGGGGGCAAGAATGCAATTTTCAGCAACATAGAGGGGCCAAATTACAATTTCCAGCAACATCTAGGGGCTAAAATACAATTCCAGCAAACTTGGGGAGTAAAAATGAAATTTCAGAAATATTGGAGGGTAAAAAGGTAATTTCAGAAAAAGTATAGGGGTCAAAATGTAATTACCGAAAAATATAGGGGTCAAAAATAGAAATTAAAAAATAGTAGGGGCCAAAATTATAATTATATAAAAGTCGGGGACCTAAATGCAATTAATTGGGACCTAATTGAAAAGAAAATAAAATTATGGGGTCAATCTACAAAAAATAGAAATCTAAATGCACAAATGATAAATGCTCAGGGCCACAGTAACATTAATAAAAGTATAAGGACTATAAAATAAATACATATTATTAATTAAAATCAAATTAGAAAACTAAACCAACAAAACGACATAGTTTTGAGTGAAACTACGTCAAAATGACGTAGTTTCACTAAAACTCTTTTCTTTTTTTTTTCTTTTTTTTTTGGGTTTCCTTTCTTTCTTTTTTCTTTTTCTTTTCTTTCTTTCTTTCTTTCTTTCTCTCTTTCTTTTTTCTTCTTTCTTTCTTTCCAGATTTTTCTCTTTTCTTTTTTTCTTTCTTCTTCCTTCCCCGATTTTGTTCTCTCCCCCCCTCTCTCTCTCTCTCTCGGCCGACCGTCCCCTTCTTTCTTTCTCTGTGTCCTCTCCATTTTCTTTCTTTCTATTTCTCTTTCTCCCTCGTTTTCTCTTCTTCTACCTTTTTCTCTCTTTCATCTCTCGGTTCTCTCTTCTTTCTCGCACTCTCTCTCAGTTTTCCCCTCAAATCTCTAATCCCTTTCTAAAAATCAAATTTTTAAAAATTTTAATTCCATCAATTATCATCCAAAACAATAAGTACAGGAATTGAAATAAAAGGAGTGAGAGCTTTACCTGGATTTGGGAGACAGCGGGCAACTGTGGAGAGCAGGGGTAAGATGGAGGCGAGGCTACGATTGGCAGTGGATGCTGGCTGCCCACGGTGGAGACGAACAGCGGTGCTAATGGTTATGTTTGTGGGTAGTGGTGTGCGGCAGTACGTGGAGATGAAGGTGAGTGGAGGTGGTTCAATTGGTTTTTGGCAGTGGTTTGTGAGTTTTGGATGGCCGGATTGAAATGAAGGAGGTGACTTGTAGTGTGTGACTGTGTAAATGTGCTTATGCGTGTGATGTGTGAGCTTGCCAAGAGAAATTTGTGAGAATTTTGGGTGATTCGTGTGCGTGACTATGGATGATGTGTGTGAATGTGTGCAAATGAGTGTGTGCTGTGTGTGAAATCTGTGTGGGTGAGCTTTTCTGCGTGTGTGTGTTCTGTGTTCTTGTAAATGGTTGTTTGATTATGCAGGTGTGTGAAGTGCGTGTTTGTGCGGGTGAAAGGAGCCGTGGAGAGCCGAGAGGGAGAGGAAGGAGAGTTGTGTTTCTTTGTTTTGTAAGAAGGTGAGTGAAGTGTTAGTGTTTGGGTTGCTGAAAAATGAGTGTGAAACTGTCGGTGTGTTCTACTGAGTGAGGGAGAACCGAGGGAGAGCTCTGCGCTGCTGTGTGTATGTTTTCTGTGATTAATGGAGCTGGGGTGTGGAGTGAGTGAATCAGTGAGGTGAGTGAAGCGTGTTTTGTGAACGTTTCTGTTGGTTGTGTTTTGCAAGTGTAGTGAAGTGTGTTGTGCAGGTGGAAGTGAGGCGTGTCTGGTGTGTGCTTAGTATCTGTGTTTGTGATATCTGTGAGTGAAGAGAGGGAGGTAGAGAGAGTGAGATGTAAGTGTGTGTTTGTGATCGTCTGTGAGTGAAGAGAGGAAGAGAATGGTGAGTGTCTTTTTTGCAGGTCTGAAATTGTGAGTGCAGCGTTGTTTCTGGTGAAGGAGAGGCAGTGAGGGAGATGAGTGAATTTTGTGTGATTAAGTTGCAGCAGAGAGGGTGAGTGCTGTGTGCAGTGAAGGTGGGTGAAGAAAATCAATCTAAATCCCCTAAAATCTGCTGAATTGAGTGCAAGTTGGGAGGTGATGATGAAAGAAGGTATAGCTTGGGGCTGTTCTAATGGTAGCAGCCATGCTGCTACAGTTTGCAGCCTGCTCTACTCTTTTTTTTTTAAGGAAAATAAAAGGAAAACAAATGAAATAGAATAAAATAAAAGATACTTGGGATCCCTAAAATCAATAAGAAAAATACTAAAATTTAGAGTTATAAAAATGAGTAAATAAAAATTACCGCAAAAATTCAAAAATTAACATAACATTAAAAATGTGCGATTAATAGAAAAATAATAATAATAATAATAATAATAAAGTATTAAAATAAATACTAAAAGATTTCTAAAAATCATGGAATTTACACAGAAAATTCATGAATATATGAAATATGCATAAAAAATTTTTCACTTGAAAAATTCTCATAAAAAGAATGCATTGGAAAACGTGCCATTAAGTTAAAAAAATACTAAAATTTTAAATAAATACTAAATGACTCCCAAAAATCATTAAAATCATTAATAATCATAAAAATAGTAAAATTATGTATTTAGGAAATAAAACAAAATAGAATAATATTTACATGGTGAGAATTACTATTTTGCCCCTGATGTGACGAATTAGACATAATATACGCGAAAATTATACTCGACCCCCAAAAAATGAAAATACCTCCTAAATAAAGTAACACGCATATTTTTACAAAAGGTGTGTCAAAATTTGGTGTCTACAGTGCTTATTTGGATTAATTTACTTTCCTTTTCGAACATCCTATAGGTGCTTGTTAGACAACTTTATGTACCCGTACAATTTATTTTTATTTTCGGTTCTATAATTAATTTTAATCTTGAGAATATGCATCTACCCACTTCAGATCCTCGATGCCAGTTTTCCCAGTGCTACCCCAGAGCCATTCACCAGGGACTGCCACTTTGCATTTACACGCAAGGTGGTAGTCCCTGGTGAATAGTACTGGGGTGGCACTAGAAAACTGGCACCGAGGATCTGAACTGGCATCTACCTAGATTAAGCTAAAATTTAGCTAATTATTAATCAATATCATTAATTAATCTTTCAAATTATGGAAAATGTAAGGTTTTATAAGGAAGAAATTTAAAATATATTTGTTGAACAAGACTAATCCGTTAATATACTATATTGTAAAGAACAAGGATTCTTCTTTGATCCAAATTTAATGAATTATTATAGAAGGGAAGAGCAATTTTAGGGAAAAGAAAGGAAAATAGAGGAGAGAACAAAATAGAGAGAAATGGAGGGAAGTTTATTGAATTTCAGAGAGAATTACGATAGTAACAATCTGCATGCTTCAACTTGCCTTCGGCAGCTTATTTATACATTGATACTAATCTCAATTAACTAATGTAAATGAAAATTGCTGTAGGAATCAATTAGTTCTCTAACTACCCTTACAACTAACTAAAGCCTAACTAACTGCAACTAATTCTACAATTTCTCTGAAATTTTGCAATTCTAGTTGCCAGTAGTCTTCCAGAATGTGCCATTTTATTACTTTTTCTTCACTTTTACCTCAGTACTTCTTCTGCCATATCTGCTATTAGTTGGCTGTCACAGGTCCTTGGGTCATAACAATGTCCTCCCCTCAAACAATCCTAGTCTCTAGGATTGAAATTAGGGAATTGAGTTTGAAAGACTGTCAAATATTCCCAGGTTGCATTTTCTACTTCCAATTTTTTCTAGCTGATGAGTATCTGCACAACCTGTTTTTGATCTCTTATGATGACCCTTTCGTCCAGTATAGCTTTTTTGGTGTCACACTGAAAACACCCTCCTAATCAATTTGGGGAAGTTCTTTTATTACTGTGGCACCCCTAGTTGACTGTTTTAGCAATGACACATGAAACACAGGATGCAAGGATGTGCCTTCTGGAAGTTTGTGCTTATAAGTTGTAGCCCCTATCTTCTGCTCCACTTGGTAAGGTCCATTGTACTTGACTATTAGTTTCAGGTTTTTTCTGAGTGCTAAGGAAGTCTGCTTATAAGGTTGCAGTTTTAGATATACCCAATCTCTTACATTGAAGCTCCTGTCAGTAGTGGAGCATTCAAATTCTTTTTTTCTAATAGTCAATCCACCACTGCTGCCACTCTGGTTTTATCTGGATTCAAGCATAATTGTGATGGTTTGTATCTATATAGAGATTGGAAAGGAGTCATTTGCAATGCTGAATGGAATTGATATTGTACCACGACTCAACAATGGTTAAGTATCTCCTCCATTTGCTACGCTGCAACATGCACATTCCCCTCAAATAAATTTCTGCACATCTATTTACTTTTTCTATTTGGGGATAGTAAGCTATAGACAAGTTGAGGTTAGTTCCCATTTGCTGGAAGAGCTCTTGCCAGAAGAGGTTGGTGAAAACCTTGTCTTTGTCAGAAACAATGATTTTGGGAAGTCCATGTAGCTTAAGGATTTGCCCAAAAAACATTTGAGTAAACTTTATGCTGTACAATGAGCTGTCAATAGAATATAGTGAGCATACTTATTGAACTTGCCTATTACTACATAGATTACATTAGACCCCACAGATTTAGGAAGACCCTCTATGAAGTTCATGGAAATATGCTACCATGCCTGCTCAGGCAATAGCAATGGCAATGGCTATAAAAGTCTATGATAGCTATTATTCTAAGTTTTGCACCTCTTGCAAGTGTCATAATTATGTACATAGTGATGCACATCCTTCTTCATTCCATGATATAAGAAAATAACTTTTCAACCTTTGATAAGTCCCTCTGATACTAGAATGCCCTCTAACCACAGAGTTAAGCACGCAAACAATTAATTGCTATTTGATATTACTATAAGCTCCAATAAAAATTCTACTTTTATAATTTATTACTCCCTAACAGTAGAAGTATTCTGATTAATGGAATCCCCAAGCGATATGGCTATCAGCAATTCTCCAACCTTCTCATCTGCTTTGTAATTGTCAATGACTTTTGTTAACCGCAAGGGCCTGGCCACTGATACATCACTAATTTATCCCTTCTTATTCTCGAATCTTTTCTTTCCACTCTATCTATATGTTGAGATATGCCAACTTTTATACAGATTTTTAGATTGCCTTTGATAAGAGAATAATTTAGTTAGTATTTAAATAAATCTTATTGTTAAGATATTTAATCATGTAGGATTTGCTAGCTAGAAAATCATTTAGAATTGCTAGCTAGAAGATTATGCTTTCAAGTAGTTTTGTTGAGATTTTTTTTGGAGAATTGTGGCTAGAATTATTTTAATTTGTTATTTTGTAAGCACTACAAATAAGGTGTTGATGAATGAAAGCATATGGTCAATTTTTTCAGCCCAAAAAAAAGTCTTTTTCTTCTTGTTTATGCTCTATTTTTCTAATAAAGTGGTATCAAACCCCTCTTCTTTAAAGGCCTGTTTGAGTGAATCAGTGATAAACCTTTTTTACCTAAGAGCTAAAATGCCTAACCTTCATCAATGGCACAAAACAATTTCTTGTTTGCTCCTCCAGTTTTCATAGGAGAAAATTGTCATGCTTGGGCTGTGAAAATGGAGCCTTATTTAGAAGCCAATGGATTGTTAGAGTTGGTGGAAATAGATGATATTCTGCCACTTCCTGAAGATCCAACAATTGCTCAAATGAGAGATCATAGGGAGGATAGTAAGAAGAGGCATAAGGCCAAGACTTGTATTCATTCTGTAGTATCAGAAGATATATTCTCAAAGATTATGACCTGTAAAACTGCAAAACAGGCAAGAGGTCTTTTGAAACAAGAATATCAAGGAAATGACAGGACAAAGTGAATGCAAGTCCTGAATTTGAATTTGAAAGAGAATTTGAGATGCAAAAGATGAAGGACACAGAACAATTGAAGGACCACATAGACAAATTGCTGAAGGTGGTCAACAAAATTACATTATTGGGAGAAGTACTTCCTGATAGTCTAGTTGTTGAAAAATACTGGTGACTTTACCAAAGAAATTTGAATCCAAAATCTCTTCTCTTGAAGAATCTAGAGATTTGTCTACAATATTTTTAGCAGAACTTCTCAATGCGTTTCAAGCTCGAGAGCAAAGGAGGATTTGCAGGGACGAAGAAGCTGTTGAAGGAGCATTTAAGCCAGATGAAACGGATCAAAGTCAACCACAAAGCAAAGGTAAAAAATAACAATGGAAAAAGAAGGAAGGTCAAAGCAGTGACAACAAGGGAAATTTCCTCAATGTCAACATTGTAAGAAAACTTCACATTCAGAACAATATTGTTGGTTTAGGCCAAATGTTTAATGCAGGTCTTGTAGTCAGATGGGTTACATGGAAAATGTCTGCAAAAACAAACAGCAACAGGCTCAAATGGTGGATGAGCAACAGGAGGAGGAACAACTTTTTGTAGCAACCTATTTTGCAAACAGAAGCAACACTGGGCTAATTGGTAGTGGATGCACTAATCACATGACTTTTGACAAGTCACTTTTCAAACAACTGAACAAGTAAAAAATGTCAAGAGTCAAAATTAGCAATCGGTAATTTATAGAAGTTAAAGGCAAAGGGACAATTGAAATTGAAGGTCCATCAGGTATTAAATTAATTTCTGTTGTATTATTCGTCCCTGAGGTCAATAAAATTTGCTGAGTGTAGCACAACTACTTGAGGAGGTTTATTCTGTTATATTTAAGAATAACATGTGTGTTATTGCTGACTCATGTGATGTTGAATTATTTTTTGTAAAAATGAAAGGCAAAAGTTTTTGCCTTGATTGGAACAAAAAAGAATTTGAAAGCTTAGTGCAACAAAAGACAAAGTACAGTTGCATGAAAATGGCAAAACTGATGTTCCTGTAAAAGGTACAAAATCGCCTGCAGAAATTTATCAAAGCTGTAATTTGGCAATACTTGAACCTATGGGATATGCTGATATTACTAAAGATCCAAAATGGATTCCTACAATGGAGGAGGAGTTTAGAATGATTGAAAAAAAATAAAACTTGGCGACTTGTTGATAATGTTGTTGATGATTTACTTATGACAGAAAACATGAAGATTCAACAAACTCAACATGCAATTTTTAGTGCACGAGAAGAATATACAAAGAAGCTGGAGGAACAATTCGATATGGAGGATTGCAAACCAATGAAGCACTTTTCTATACGAAAATGAACATTTCAGCAAAGAATATGATGCTGAGAAGGTTGATAAAGGGATTATTAAAGTCAAAATTTGAATATTGAGAGAAGGCTGGAAATCTGCAGGAAAAGTGGCAAGGAGGAGTGTTGAGATATGCCAAATTTTCTACAAATTTTTATATTGCCTTTGATAAGAGAATAATTTAGTTAGTATTTAAATAAATCTTATTGTTAAGATATTAATCATGTAGGACTTGCTAGTAGGGGTGTGCAAAATCGAAATTTTCCAATTTTTCGTCTGAATTCGAAATGAATTCGGAAAAATGGAAAACGAATCGGATTCGGAAGTGTCCGAATTCAAATACAATGAATTAGGAACGAAATCGAATATAGTGATTTTTAATTCGAAATTTCTGAATTTGAATTAAAAATGAAAACGAATTCGGAAATTCCGAATTCGATTTCGAATTTGTAATATTATATATATAATAATTATTTTTATTATACATATTATAGATATAATCATTAACATTAATAATTTAGTATATTATACTATTAAGTCATAACTAATAAACTAATAGTTAGTTATTAAACTCAAACCACATAAAATAACAGTAGTCAAATAAACTAAAACTAATAATCAAATAAACTAAACTCAAACCACTTAAAATAACAAATAGTCAAATTAACAAATGGTTTTATTATACATATTATAAATATAATAATTAACATTAATAATTTAATATATTATACTAATACAATTAAGTCATAACTAATAGACTAATAGTTAGTTATTAAACTTAAACCACAAAAAATAACAAATAGTCAAATAAACTTATTCATGTCTTTAGTTAAATTTAGATCTTTAAATGAGTATAGTATTGGGCTTTTTTGGTTTATAAAATTGTTAAATGGCTTTTTTTTTATATTGGGCTTTATTTATTTATTGGGCTTTGCTGAGTTGTTAAATGAATTCGGATTTTCCGAATTCGATTTTGATTTTCCGATTTCGATTGAAATCGAATTCGGATCGGACAAGGGTGAATTCAAATTCGAAATCGGTCAGGACAGAACCTTTCCAATTTTCTAAATTATTCGATTTCAGACTTCTGAATTTCCGAATTCGAATTCGTTGCACACCCCTACTTGCTAGCTAGAAGATCATGTAGGATTGCTAGTTAGAAGATTATGTTTTCAAGTAGTTTTGTTGAGATTTTTTTGGAGAATTCTTAGCTGGAATTATATTAGTTTGTTATTTTGTAAGCACTATAAATAAGTTGTTGATGAATGAAAGCATATGCTCAATTTTTTTAGCCCACAAAAATAGTTTTGTTCTTCTTGTTTATGCTCTATTTTTTCAACACTATATAATGCATCTACTATAACATTATCTTTCCCTTTTTAAATTGTATCTTATTATGTAGTCCTACTAGCTTAGACAACGATTTTTGTTGCAGAGAAGTTGTGACCTTTTGCTCCAATATATATTTAAGATTCTCATGATCTGTCTTAATGATAAAATGAGATCCAGTTAAGTGATGCCTCTATTATGTACTGCTAAAATAAAAGATAATAATTCCTTTTCATAACTGGACAGTCTGCCGCAAAGCTTGGCTCATATAAGCTATAAATTGTCCTTGTTGCACAAGGACAGCTCCTATTCCTTTCTTATTTGCATCAATTTTCAATGAGAATGGTTTTGGAAAATTAGGCAAGGCCTAAATAAGTGCGTGACTAATTCCATGTTTCAACTTCTAAAATGCTTCTTGAGCTTCTATAGTCTACTCAAATATATTTTTCTTTAACAATTTAGTTAGGGGGTTTAGCTGTCCTCCCATTAGAGGGAACAGGCCAAATAACCATATAGCCTCAACCTTGGAAAGGTCACCAATCACACCTGCAGGGGTAACTATGTGCCCCAAGTATTCTTTCTGTTCTTGGCCAAAGGAGCATTTAGAAAGTTTGACAAATATGTAGTGAGTTCTGAGTGTCTCAAGTAGAAGAGATAGGTGATGAATAATATGGGAGAGAAGGTCTATATTGTATACAAGAATAACGTCAAAAATATGACAAACTTTCCGATATATTGTTGAAAAACTGAGTTCATTAATGATTGAAAAATAGTAAGTGCATTAGTAAGGCCAAAAGGCGTCACCAAAAACTCATATAGGTCTAAAAAAGTCCTAAATGCAGTCCTTGGGATGTCCTCAGGATTCATTATAATCTGGTGATAAACAGCTCTCAAATCAATTTTGAAAAACGCCTTTGCACCATGTAGTTCATGCAATAAGTCATCAATGAAGGGAATGGGAAACTTATCCTTAACAGGATGGCTATTTAATTACCTTACAGTCAATGCCAAAGCCTCCAAACTAGTAATGATGGGGGAAGCATAAGGGCTATGCTATGATTAGGTCTTATGACCCAACTGGACAATATTTCCTTGATCTGTGTTTTCTATTTCATTTTTTTGTTTGTGAGGTCATCTATAAGGAGTCATTTTGAAAGGTTGGGCTTCAGGTTTTAACATAATATGGTGATCATGCAGTCGTTTTAGGAATAGGTGTTTAGGTTCTTGAAGCACATTGGACCAATAACTAAGGTATAATTTCTGAGACAAATGTTACGTTGTTAGGTTGTACCTTGATAGTCAAAAGTCCTTGGACTGAAATCCCTCATCCAATTTACTCCCAGGATCATGTCATAAAGGTCTAAATCTAGTATATAAATGTCATGCTCAAATTCATACCCTTACATTTCCTAATGCAAGTTAGAAATCCATGTAGGCATTCCAATTCCTTAGCATCAGGCCTTATTTGGGTTGTAATTGATCTAATGAAGCAGTTAGTACTGGCTTCATCCAACAAAATGGATATTGGTTTCCAACTATACTCGCCTATCAACGTAATGCTGCAAGTGAACTAGCCTTAAACTGAA
The DNA here is from genome assembly GCA_024721245.1 of Mitragyna speciosa. Classification (NCBI taxonomy): domain Eukaryota; kingdom Viridiplantae; phylum Streptophyta; class Magnoliopsida; order Gentianales; family Rubiaceae; genus Mitragyna; species Mitragyna speciosa. The sequence continues at coordinate 42,547 of JAMWEH010000478.1, forward strand.
CTAGCCAGAACATGCCACTTCAGTATTTCTGCTTCCCTTCCGCTCAGCATTTCTTCTCCCATATCAGCTACGGGTTGGCTGCCACTTGTCCTTGGGTCATAACATATATCACTGTTATATGTTTTTGTATCTTTATATATTGACTTTGTTCGTAAATTTACGCATGTTTTGTTAAAAAATTTATTATTCAAAAGCTTCTATACACACGCAAATATACATGCTGATATGTACTGCAAAAAGTGTTAATGTGGATAGTCTCTCCTCCTTCCTGCCTTTTTAAAGTTATATATTAATAAAAATAAAATAAACAATTTAATAAAGACAATGTAATCATAGTAATCCACTAAAATTTATCCTTAGTTTGGTTTTCTCCTTTTTTATAATATTATGTGATTATTTCCATATCTATCCAATTATAATCATATATAATTCATGCAACTCTTAGAAAACTTTCTTTTTTTATTATCTCTTAATATATTCCAAATTATTTTTATACTAGTATTCGTGTTTTTATCTATGTAAATAAGTAAATTTCAATATTTTCTTTATTACTCATACATATATAAAAGTGTATATTGTATATTTTATTAATTTATAAAAGTTTTCATTGTTTTTTAATGGGATAATTACAGAAACCTCCCCTGAGATTTCTGACAATTACACCTAGCACCCCTGAGGTTTGAAAAATTACACTAACCTCCCCTGGCCACTTAAAATGACTATAATAACCCTTGACTTATTATTCTTATTATTATTTGCAAATTGATTTATGAATTTAGGGTTTGGAAGTTACAAAGTTACTAATATATAATTGGTTTTGGGTAAATAGATTTGGATGTCTTGCTAGGGAATATTTATGAATTTTGCCTCTATAATACGGTTGCTTGTGATGGTGGTAACTGATAAAAATGAAGCTAGCGTGATATGGTGGTGGTAGTGGTTGTTGTTCAAGTGGTAAAAACAAGATGAATTTTTTATTTTTATTTTCCTGATTAGTTGGCAGTGGTGTACCGGTGTTGGTGAGATTGTTTTGTAGTTGCTAATGGCGGTGTTCATGAAGTTGGTGGCGGTAGTTCAAGTGGTAAAAAATATATATATATATTTTTTTGGTTTTTAGATTAAGAAGGGCAAAATTGGATTTTCATTTAAAACTTATGTTGATAGGGGAGGTCTTGTTACTAAAACAATAAATGTAAGGGAGGTTTGTGTAATTTTTGAAACTTAAGGGGTGCCAAGTGAAATTGTCAGAAACCTCAGGGGAGGTTTCTGTAATTATCCCTTTTTTAATTGTATAGTTTGAACATTCAATGTAACTATTTTTCGATTGTTGTATTACATTTTGCAATTTTTGTAATTTTACCTTTATAATAAGATTCGAGTGGTATTTAAATACCTTCAAAATTTTTGAATATATCATTTGAATACATGTTTAGAACAAAATAAATATTCAACAATCATTGAAAAAGAAAAGCCAAAGCAGACATTTAATAAGAACTGCCGGATGGGGCAAAACCAAAGTATGGGATGGGGATGAGTAAACTAAGAGAAAGACGAGTGTGGGCGAATTTTTTAGGCAAAGCAAGAGAAAAGAAAGTGCACCCTCGCTTCCTTGCACTTCCTAAAGTAAATAAATTGTTTGATATACGTAAAAGGCCAAAAAAAAAAAAAAAAGATTAGTTTCAAATTAATATTCAACTAGGATATCAAATTTTTAACTAAACATCTAAGCTGGATTATTATTTTCTTAGTAGATGTGATTTCGTGCACGATGCATTAATTTAATACTGGTTACAGATAAGTAAGATGTTTAATTTTATAAATGTGTATGTGCAAAATTGGATTATCGTGTAAATTTTGTTCTTCTTTCATTTATGCCTTTGCTAAGACATGTATATTACTGCATGCGCTACAGCCTTCCATGTTGTTCTCTAATTTCTTCTACCAACAAATATAACATGTTCCTAATTTCTTCTACTGGCAGATATGTAAAGTCCATAAGAATTTACCATTATGTCTTGGTCTTTTTTTTATTTTTTTCCATCAGAATAGCATAGACTTATTTCATTTTCAACTCAACTAACATGCACAAATTTTAAGGTTAGGTGAAATTGGTGCATTTTCGTCAGAAGACTGTAAAAATATTGACATGGATAAGATGAGAGAATCATAAAAAACTATGTCAAATATCTTAAAGCAGTTGATGAAGGAAGAATAAAATGTATATGTATTTGAGAATTATCATACAACATGAAAAATAATCGGTCCTATTTCTTTCAAAAATTCGAGCACTTGTAGATATAACTATTAAATACTGTATCAATTTGTTTTCTAACAAGCATAAAATGTAAGAATGCATAAGCTACAATCAAAGGAAGACTTACTACCTTTTGAATTCTATGAATGAAATACTAATTATTGACCTCCAATATAGGATCATAAATTAAAGCAGTTACCAACACTTTTTCTCCTAAAAACTAGCTCAAAATTATGCACTTTCGTCTAAGTGTTGATAATCCAATTTTGGTCTCTGGAGAATTTTATGCTTCTAGTTTTTCTTGGGTTCACTTCAATATCTTACTATATTTCTATCTGTGAATAAAAATGGGAAGAGGGAATGGACAAGGAATAAATCGTTGTAGGTTAATGAGGGCACAATGAAAGTGTGGACAGGTCCTTAAATTAGAATTAATTGATATCAACTTATTACCATTACTAAATTAAGTAATCATTTTCATTTGAAAAACAATTACATTGTTGTATACGAATTCAACCCATTAAATAGAAACAAATAATATACAAGCAATTGATGTGAGTCTACTTTCTTTTTGGTATGCTTGTGGGTGCGTTGAAGGTAAAATGAAGACGATACCCAGGCTTTTTCTGAAACAGTGAATACCATAGTTATACATATGCACATTGTAGTTAAAAATATTTTCCACTTTCTTTTTTCAGTACACTTTATTTTCTTCTTCTTTTAGGACACTTTATTTTCTTCTTCTTTTAGGACTATATGTTTTTTAACTTCTTCATGTGATTATCTTTGTAGTCTCATTATGGTTGCATACGCATCTCTTTTCGAGCTTAATTTAATTAAATGCAAAAGGTATTTCCTCGGAAATTTAGAAATTCCATTAAAGCCATATTGATAGAAGAAGTTTCACCTAATAAATAACTTATATACGAATGATAATTTTACATCTGAGCTATTATATCAATTGACTTGCATAAAATAAAATATCCAATGGATGGAATTCTATTGGACATCTAGTGATGGTAAGGTGTGGTGGTTTATTTGTAGAATAAAATGTTCTACGAAATGGGCCAATTTTGTGAATGTCTCTTGCGCAATAGGATATGTAACAATAATAAGTGCATTTTGATCTTTAATTAACCATTTATTGACTTTATTTTTGTTTTTATCTCTTTTTTTTTCTTACTATGTTATGTTCTTGCATGTTCAACGGCATTCCATGCTATTCCGATAAATTTTTCTATACAAAAAATATGTAATTTCATCAAAATTTACTGACATGTCAATAATGTAAGTTCCATCCGTCGGCATGTAACATTTTAGAGACTTAATACCCTCAAACTGAAAACTAAAACTTCTTGGTTTGCAGGGTAGTTTCTTTGTCGAACAAACATTCCCAAATTATAAGCATAATGAGATTAAACCATAGTAAAATATACATAGATTCTTCCTATGTCCAAATCATAATTGTTATAACATGCTAAAGAGGAAAAAAGAATGAAATATGTCCAAATGACGAAACATTTATTAGGTCTTGGTGACCCTGCAGATGACACCCTTGTTCTTTAAAAATTTTGGCACTTGTAATCTTGATTAGTAAAATTTTGCTAGTTTCTTCTCTAACTAGCATAAAATTATCACAATGCACAATCTATGATAGAGGGGAAAAAACTAATACTTTCTGCTACAAGAACACCGTACTTGTTAATAACATGGATTAAAATTAAATAGCGAGTGAGAGATTTGGACTCTCCTATCACAACTTTTAGTGTTACACTCTATTAGGTTTTGTATACTAGAATGGTCCAGAATGAAAATGTCTTTTCACCCAAAATGCCTTTTCACCCAGAATGGATTGGAAAAAAAATTTCAATTCAGTGTTCGGTAACCCAAGTTATAATGGATTGCCTATTACTTTTTCAATATTTGGTATAATTATAATTAGATGTTAGAATTGAATAAAATCTATACTAACTTGACTTAATTACCCTGAATTCTTTATATTAGAATATATCATATTTTTATATTTTTATTTATTATGCATTATCTTTATACCTACAAGAATGTTTAACATTTTTATTTTATAATTCTTGATATTCTTATTAAAATTAAATTAGCTGTACTCTTTAACTAATTTTAAAATTTTTACAAATTAGTCATGAAACTAAATGTTCGTATTCTCTAGTTATTTTATTTATATTTAATTTATAAGAAGTTTAGTTTTTACATATTTGCATAAAAATTCAAAATAGTGTCATAAATATTGTTATAGCAAAAAGAAGAAAAATATCATAAGCATATATTAACTTGATTGTGAATTAAAAATAATAAATAATTATTAAGTAAAGTTATAAATAACCTAACTTTTTTTTAATTTTAAAAATAAAAAATTAATTAATGTATCATGAGTTAAAAATAATTTGTAAAAAGAAATATGTGTAGATACAAAATTGACTCTTATTATTTTGGCATTTCCAAAATAAAGTTGGAAAGGACTACGTTTGGTACGCAGGAATGGAATAAAATAGAAAAACTTTACCAACTTGTCTATTCTATCTTCATGTTTGGTATGGACATTTTAAGTTAGAAAGGCTTTTCCCACCTAGAATGCCATTCCACCTTTTTCCCAGAATCCCATTTCTCAACAAAATCTAGGGAAAGGCCTTTTCAACTTCATCTTGGAAAGACCTAAAACATAGGAATCAATTTTATCCCTCCACATTTTTTTCTGCTGATTTTTTTAATCTAGGATACATTCACTACTTTTTATTTTTAAAATTTTAAAAAGATATTAAGATTTTAATAACTTCAATTAATAACTTTTTATAATTTTTAAATCACAATCATTTTAATATGTGCTTAGACTTTTTTTTGCTATAAAAATGTTTAAAATTCTATTTTTAAATTTTAAGCAAATGTGTAAAAACTAAACTTTTTAAAAATTAAATTAAATTGTGAATATAGTTTCATTATTAATTTTTCACATTTTTAATTATAATGCTAATATTATAAAAAATTTAAAATTAATTAAAGAGTATAATTAATTTAATTTTAGTAAGAATATTAAGAATTTTTAAAATTAAAAATATTAAAGTCCTTTGTAGGCATAGAATTACAAACAAACAAAATACACGCAAAGAATTAAGGGCAATTAAGTCAAATTAATATATATTTTATTCCATTCTGACACCTAAATATGATTATACCAAACATTGAAAAAGGAATAGCCATTCCATTCTGGCAGGTAAAGTATTCTGTCTGGAAAGGCCTTTCCATTCTGAACCATTTCAGTGTACTAAATGTGGAGTTAGATTTTGTTGAGGGATGAGATTCTAAGAAAAAGCTAGAATGGGCATTCCAATGGGAAAGGTCTTTTTAACTTAAAATGTCCACACCAAATATGAGAATATAATAGACAAGTTGGAAATACATTTCCATTCTAACCCATTCCCGCGTACCAAATATGGGGTCATATTATACCAATTCAAATTTCTCTTATGGTATGTTTTGGTTCATGGGATGATACCGAATTGAATAACTAATCTCACGTCATCCCATGTTTGGTTGGATTTTTTAGGTAGTATTAATCATCCTACATAACTAACATAATCTCTTATTCATAGAATAAAATAATTTCAAAGGAGGGGAGTTGGGATTAGTTATTTTCGGATGAAGCACATGTGGAATAAAAAAAAATTAGACAAATTTAACCTTATGCTTATCGCATAATCAAAACTAATCCGCTTTCTTCTCAAATTCTCTCTAGAATTTTGCTTCGTCAAAGGCACAATTTCATATTTTTTGTTCAACAACTGTTTTCTAGGTTGGATCGCGTTTCTAATTTTTTTTCATATTACTATTATTTTATATTCTTTTAATATTTTATTTGTCGATTTTTTTTAGGTTCTTCGTAATTTAATTTTCTCATATACTAATTACCAACTGAATCGCTAATTTTTTTCTCAAGGTTTAAAGCTTGATAGCCTTGATCTATTTTTTAGCCTCCTTGATGAAGAAAAACTTTATATTGGTACAAACGATACTAAATCGGAGCTTGACTTTGTTTAGTAATTGATGAATAAGAGTATTCATGAACATTTTCTGTCTATATCAAGTATTCACATGTTAATAATTGACTTCATGCCATGACATGAAGCTTTTTTAGCATGATTATGAATTTTAATATATGTATTATTTGGTGTTGATCATTAGGTGTGGAGTTAAATAATATTTAATTATTTTTTGCTTATGATTTTTGGGCTTTATGTTTTGATTAATTGGGATCTTAAAAGCTTTCATTTTTTTGGCACAATATTTTGCTTAAAATGCAATTTTCATGTCGGTTAGTTTGACAATAAGTTAAAAGAAGTACCAGTAGTAATAGTAAGATACTAACGCTATTATATTATTCTTTTTTTTTTCGATGTGGTCAAAATTAACGTCACTAATTAATAACAAACGAAAGCCTTAAAAATCATTTTTTTTTTCTAAGATAAACTAGGTTAAGAAATAACCTAGGCTAGACCCATTTGAAGAGGCATAGCTAAACATCCTACAATCAATACTAATCAAATTGCTGCATATAATAATAAAAGTAATGCCATCTTATTTCAATCACATGTTTCTTGGAATCACTCGAGAATTAAAAAGACTGAATAATTTCTGACAAAAATCCTAATTTTTTTATGTTATATTATTCTAAATTTGTTTTATTTTTAATTTATGCTGGTCTTTTGAAACTATATTATACCTAAGTATCAAAAAATGACCTAACAAATCTTTAATACAAACATTGATCTATTTAAAATACTATTTCTATTCTTAGTCTATTACAATTATTGCATTTATGCTATTGATATGATAATTCTTGTAATACTATTTGAATATTGTTTTTGAATTACCAAATACAAATAGTTAATTATTTGATTCCTATATTTATATTTTAGAATATTATTCAAATATATTTTAAATTACCAAATAAACATAATTACACAAATTCAGGGGTAGTTTAGTCAATAAATGACAATCCTGTCTTCAACCAAACGACAAATGACTCATCCCAAGATTCAACCTACCAAATTCATTATTAGCCAAACACAAGACAGGTAAAATTGTGAATTTTAAATTTTAGAATGAGTCATCACATCTCATTCTATCCATAAACCAAACGAACCATAAGTATTAATTCATATTGCACTAAAATACCTGTGTGAGAGTTTTTTTTTTTTTTTGTCAAAAGTCCGATTCATATATCATTAAGAAGTTAATATACACATCATTGTCTAGCTACTGGCAACTGCCAGAAAATCAGCAAGTGCGGTCTTGATGACCCACACTGGTAAACAAATGTTCCACCTAACTTCTCTAAACAAGTTTGTGGCTAGTTTAGCCAAACCATGACTACAGGAAATACCTGTGTGAGAGTGCCATTTAGTTTTACATTCATGTTGTACTTTACCACAAAATGTGTGAGAAAACCTATCTTCATGTTTCATTAAAATACCATAAAACGTCTGATAGTAATATATTCATGTTGCATTAAAATACAGAACGTACGAGTGAACAAAGTCCAAAGTGAGAGGCATGAAATTAAATGCGAAAGGATATGTGTGCGATTGTCACTTTCTTCTATTTTCAGTTTCTCCCACTCGATTCTATAGCCCAAACGATCTAAGGGTAAAATCAATTTGGGCATTTTGCATGTATAGTATAACAGAAGAAATGAATCGCCGGCAGATTTCGAGAGAGTAGTCGTGTGCCATTACTACTACTTGTTAGACAGTAATGATGAGGAGAAACTTTGCTTCTTTCTCAATTGCTGCCGGGATTCGGAGACAACTATTTATTTCATCTTTCAATCGCAATGACGCCGCAGGAGGTAATTCTAAGGTTTCTTTTTCTTCGGGCTCTTGTCTTGACAGGAAATTGTTGTTTAGATCTGGAGATTTTGGTGATAATCTAAGTAATATTGATGATGCCTTGAGTTTTTACAAGCAAATGGCTCGAATGAGACCTCTTCCTTCTGTTATTGATCTCAACAAATTGCTTGGCCTCGTAATTAAGATGAAGCAATATTCTGCTGCTATTTATATATATAAAGATATGTGTTTCTTGGGTTGGATTCCCATTAATCATTATACCATGAATATGGCCATTAACTGTTACTGCCTCTCAAATAGGATAGACTCTGGTTTCTCTGTTTTGGGCTCATTCTTCAAGCGCGGTTATGTGCCCACGACTGCCACTTACAACACTTTACTTAAAGGGCTCTTTCTAGCACACAGAACTCCCGAGGCACAAGAATTATTTAGGAAGATAATATATGAAAAGTTATGTGAACTTGATGAGAAAACGTATGGGACTGTGGTTGATGGGTTGTGCAAGGTGGGGAACACTAACAAGGCCATTGAATTTCTTAGGATAATGGAAAGGGGGAAGTGTAAGCCCAATACTATTGTTTACACCACTATCATTGACAGCTTGTGCAAGGATAGAATGGTTGATGAAGCTCTTGCCCTTTTCTCCGTCATGATTGATAAGGGTATTCCTCCGGATGTGCCCACTTATAGTTGTTTGATTCAAGGTCTATGTAATAATGGCAGGTGGAAGGAGGCCAAAAAGCTCTGGGATGGGATGATTGATTTAAATATTTCTCCAAATGTCTATACATATACGATGATGGTTGATGCGCTTTGTAAGGAAGGAAAGATCAAAGAAGCAGGGGGCCTAATCAGTATCATGATTAAATGCGGTAAGCGTCCTTCTACTGTCACCTTCACTGCACTGCTAGATGGATATTGTTTGCAGGGCCTAATGGATGACGCTAGAAAAGTTTTTGATCTAATGAATGATGGTGGACCCGGTACTAATATTTACAGCTATAATATTTTAATCAACGGATATTTCAAGAAAATGGAAGCGGACAAAGCTATGCACCTCTTCAGAGAAATTCCACTTAAAGGTTTGAAACCTGATACTGCTACTTATACCACAGTTGTGCAGGGCTTATTTAGGGTGGGACGGTGTGCGACTGCAATACGAGTTTTCAATGAGATGCAAGCTGCTGCACTAAAACCCAATTTTCATGCATATTGTGTCATGTTAGAAGGTTTGTCGAGAAATGGACATATTGATGAAGCATTGCTTTTCTTACAGAAGATGGAAAGTGATGGCATAGAACTTCACATTGCCATGTTCAGCACCATCATTGACGGTTCTTGCAAAATTGGGAAATTTGAGATTGCGCAAAGTATTTTTGGAAGTCTTGCTGATAAAGGATTGCATCCCAATGTTGTAACTTACACTGCTCTGATAAGAGGACTTTGTGAAGCAGGAAAGCTAAAGGAAGCTAAAGAGTTTCTTGTTAAAATGAAAGAGGATAACTGTTCGCCAAATTGCCATACATATAATACAATTGTCCGTGGATTTCTTAAATGGGGTGAATATTTTGAGGCAGAATTGCATTTTCAGGAAATGGCTGAAAAAGGTTTCTCACCTCATTCATCCACTGTTTCCTTGTTATTGGATTTGGTTCCCACAAAAGAAAACAATCTTAATCTGCTTGATATGATTCAAAAGTTTGCTCTGAAGCCCCGTGAATAAGCATTCAAAGCTATACATGACTGATAATAGGTGCATTTCCGAGTCAAGGGTTCCCAAAGGGGTTGTTTCACGAATAAGTGTTACAACTGGAGGAAATGGTTTTCAAAAAGGTGTGTTGATAAGAAATTTTATTTTCTAAATATTACTGATCCAACTGCATTGTATCCTGCTTGTTTGCATTTGACTCAATAGTTCTCACCAAGAATTAGTATCTCGGCTTTTACATGTTAAACATCATATTAATGGCTACTATATAATAGGAGTTGATGTCTTGTCTGGTTCAGAAACAATTATTTCAAAGTTGCTAATGAGTTCTAGATATGTAATCGAACTGGTTAAAAACAGTTTCCTCCATTTCCTCTGTTAGAAATCACATGCTCTCTAGCTTGGGGGAAAAAAAAAAAAACTATAATTTGACGCTAAGTTTTACTGGCATGAAATGTATGTTGTGGGGTGTGACAAAATGTTTGGAGCTTAAGTCACAACCTTTACTCCATGCTTGTGGATTTGTGGGTAGACTATTAACCAATTAAAATAAAAGCAGAAGAGAGGCAAAAGAGGAAAGTGTCACTTAGTGTGGAGCGTAAAGACGGTAGGGGGAAGCAATGGCTAAAGTGACAGCTGCAACCATTTCTATAACAGCATCTTTTAGTTCTTCAGCTTCCTCAGTCCACCGGCAACATAAAACCTCTCAAATTTGAGCTTCTTAGCCCCTTAGTGACAAAAACGAACTATAAACAACTGAGTTCATTTCCATTTCCTTCTGTCCTGGATATGTAATTTTGTGCTTTTATTATACAATTTAGGATGTATGAGTACATATTTTGTGTATGTACAAAAATATTGAGAATATGTTATTCATGCAGTGGTCTAAATTGTCGATTTTTTCTTTGTTAATTCAATTTTTGTTTTATTCTTTAATATAAAAAAAAAAAAGGAAATTGGACCCCTTATGAAAATTAAAGCTTTTTCAGCAAGTGATAGGACAAAAAAATTTGCTACTCTTAGCTTCAAGAACAATGAAAAGAAAGGGGAACTTTGAGATTACTGTTTCAGGAAGTGCTGGACTTGTATTTGAAAGAGCTTCCAGCAATGAAGTTTGCAGCTAATATTGGAAGGAATCAATGTTTCTCGAAAGATGTGTATCAAATGGGTAACTGATGCTACCAATGCCTTTTGTTTTATGTTTAAGGTCTGTGCTTGCATTTC
>JAMWEH010000431.1:0-25274 GCA_024721245.1 Mitragyna speciosa
AATTTAACATATTCTAGGTTTAAAATCTCACTTGTCATTTTTCTTCTTTTATTTCTACCGAAATTCCGGCAGCATCTCCCCGTAAAATCGGACTAACCCAAAATTTTACCTGCAAGAAATCAACCAACCAATCCACTTTCCAACAAGTTCTACAACTTCCATGTCTAAATCAAACTCAATTTCATTCAAAATTCCACTCAAAATCAAGATTTCAAGTCCAAGTTTCTTCAACCATTCAACATATAGTACATGAAATTTCAAGGTTTAAACACTATCTACTAGTCCATCTAACCACAAGAACATTTTGTCTAGCAAGTAAAACTTCAATTCAAACTAAATTCTTCAAGTTGTAACAACAAGAATCTAGATTTAAACTTGTACAAAAGGCTAATTAATACTTGAAATTAATAGCAAAAGTTCATAGTTAATACCTCAAACAAGCTTAGAACTTTGCTTAGGAAGAAGAAAAGCTCACTTTCTATGGTGGAATTGTCCAAAATTTGGAGAGAAAACTTCAAGAAAATGAGAACAAAAGAGAGGAAAGGAGAGGGTGGGGGGCGGCCAAGAGGGTAGAAGAATGGGAGAGAAATAGGTCAAGAAAAGAGAAAAGAAATAAAGAGAATAATGGGAAAAAGTGTGACCAATTATAGCAAGACAAGAGTCATGTTAGGTTTTATACTTTTAATGAAATAGTGACCAACTTGGTTAATTTTGATTAGTGATGATTTTCATCATTTATCTCCTAGTAATTTGCAAGACTTTATGACACAAATTTTAAAGCAAAAAGAGAGAAAAATACGGAGAAGAATTTCAGCCAAGAGGAGAGAAAAGAAGAAGAAAATTCGGCCAAGAAGAAAGAAAAGAAAGCAAAAGAATAAGTGAAATTTTTGGGTAAAATTGAGCTAAAGTTCAATTGGTCAAAAGACTAGAAAATGGTAGGATGAATTAGTCAAAATTAAACACTATTATAAACTAATGGTCCAATGGAATTGATCCAAATTGGGTACTTAGGTGTCCCACTTAATCATGAAAGAATCTCATTTACTTAACCTAATTAACTTAAGTAATCTTCCAACTAATAAATCAAAGATTAACACTAAACCCTAAATAAGAGAAATCTCCTTATAAAATGCATTTCGGTTTTCCTTTTCTTTTCTTTTCTCTCTCTTCTTTTTTTCTTCTTTTTCTTTCTACTAATGGACATAACATGAATTAAATGGTTTTTGGTGTGAATTTCTAGGGCGTTACAGATGTAATACCCTAGAAATTCATGCAAAATCATTTATTTTGTATTATGTTCATTAGGAAAAAAAAAAAGAAGGGCCGAAATTAGTTGAGAAGAAATAAGGAAATGATTTCTATTTTTACTAGCATGTTGTACCATTTCCTTTAGGAGTTGTACCTAGAAGTCTTGCAAGATTAATAGGAGGATAAATGATAAAAATCCCTTCTAATTAAACCTAGCCAAGTGGAGTCTACAATGGCAAGAAAGTCGAAGCTCTACCCTTGCTTTTGTCTTGCATTGATTGGTCCAAGTTTTTCCCAATTCTTTCTCTATTTCTTTTCTTCTTCACTTAGTCATTTTTCTCTCTTTTCTTTCACTCTTGGCCGGCTTCTTCACTCTCTCTTTTCTTCTCATTTGCTTTCATTTTCTTGGAGCATTTCTCTCTAATTTGATCACTTTTCAACAATTGAAAGTGAGTTAATCTTATTCCTAAGTAAATATCTTACCTTGTTAAAGGTATTTACCATAAACTTCTTTCATTATTTCAAGTATAAGTTGTAATTTTTATAGCTTTTACCCATGTCTTTAAAGTTAAGTATGAGTTATTTAAGCCATGAAATATGAAGTTTTATTCCATGAATATGAGGTTTATGGGCTTGTATGATTTGTAGATAGTGATTTAATCTTGAAATGACATGATTTTAGTATGATTTGGTTGAAGAACCTTGGAGTAGTTTATGTGTTTTTATGACAAATTTGGGTGAAATTGAATTGATTTTGGTATGGAAATGATAGAACTACTTGAGATTGGGTTGTTTGGCTATTTTCCTTGCAGGTTACAAATTTTGGGTTAGTCCGATTATAGGAGAAATGCTACCGAAATTTCGGTAAAATCTAAGAAGTAAAAGTGATTAGGCTATAATTTAAAGTTATATAAGCTGTAATTTAGTGATTTGAACGTGCAGAAATTTTTGTAGACGAGCTATTAGTAAATTAAACCTTTCTGAGCGAAACCCTAAAAAGTTAGAAAACCCTAATTTTGAAAACCCTAAACCCTAGGGTAAACCCCTAAACTCCGAAACCCTAGAAATTAAACGCTAGAAAGACTTGGGGTATTCTTCGAATTTTCTTATTAAATTTCTTAGATTTTTAGTCAGGTTTTTATACGGCTATTTTCTCTTGAATTAGGATCCGGAAGTGATTCTCGACCATTTCACGAAATATTTTCTTAAGCACTTCAAGTGAGTATTCTTATGTTTGCATGACGCATGAAATGCCATGTAATACTTGACATTATTATTTCGATGCATGAAATGATATGTTATACTTGACATGATTATCTAATGAAATGTGTTACTTGAGAAAAGATGTGTACTTTATCGCATCTATTCCGCAATGTGTTACATGCTTTCACTATTATATGTGTTATTTGTGTTTGAAACTTCCATGACTAACTTCACCGTTACTTCACGGTTAGTCAACCCGATCATGATTTGGAGGTCATAAGGTGTTGGGTGTTTTAGGGCGTGTTGTTCTTTCCTAATTGAGTTGAATTCCTTAAAGAGGCTAACTCCGGATTGAACTTTCTTGCTTGTTGGCCCTTCCAAGGTTGAGATTACTCCCTGGATGTGGTAGCCTGTACGGAGGTTACAAGGTGAATGGTGGTTAGGGTACTTGCTTATTTATACTGGTATGAACCTTGGCAAGGACCTGAGCTATCATCTCGGTCCCAACGTCTTGGTTACATGTTCAGTACTTGCTACTTCTGCGGTTGAGCTTGCTCCCGTAGTTGAGCCCCGTATCTGCCATTGACTACTTGTTAATTAAATTGTTCATATATTGTTTATTTAACTGGTCAAATATTTTTATTGAATAAAATCATATTTTACTGGTATGGTTGCATGACTTGAGCACTTACTGGGTTATTATAGCTCATCCCATTTATTTGTTTTCTTTAACCAGGTTTCCCAAAATACTAAAGCTGGAAAAGCTGATTTTGGACATTGTACATGTTTTGTTTTGTGTATTTTGATAGCCACTTGTTTAGACTATTCTTGTACATACTATGTATATTTTGGGATGTAAAACCTCTTGTGATAATTGTACTTCAAATGAATTTTATGAATGTATTTCTTTATGAATGCATTTTATTTTGGGTTAAGTATGCTTGGATGTTTGAGCGAGTGCGTGATTCGAGTCTTGGCGAGAGTTAGGCAGGCAGTCCGCTAAGCCCTTTGGTGCGCCTCTGGGTAAGGTGGGGCTGTCACACTAATTCTATTTTTTATTTCTTTGACTAATTTTATATCCTCCTTATTGAAGTATTTTTGTCCTTTGGTACTAGTTTTACTATATAACGGTCCTACTAATTTTACTATATAACGGTCCTACTAATTTATTTAAATCTTTAAAGAATGCTCTACTATAATTTAACAATCCTAAAAACTGCTGCAATTGTTTTTTATCTTCTATTTTATCGGGGAATTCCAATACTTTTTTACTAATATGAGGCTGTAGTCTTATTTTTCCTTGACCTATCTCTATTCCTAAGAATTCTATATTAGTTCTAAAGAATTGTGCTTTTTTACTACTGATTACTATTCCATGTTTCAAAAATTCTGAAAGGACTAATTTTAAATGACTAATATGTTCTTTCTTATCTCTTGAGAAAACTAATATATCATCTATATAAACTACAACAAATTTATTATATTTATTAAATATATTACCCATTTTTCTTTGAAAAACAGCTGGTGCATTTTTCAATCCAAAAGGCATTACTAACCATTCAAAGTGTCCTAATGGGCATGTAAAGGCTGTCCATTCTATACTATCTGGGTGCATTTTTACCTGCCAAAATCCTGATTTACAATCAAATTTACTAAATATTTTACATCCCTGGATTTTGTTTAGTAACTGTGTTTTATCTTCTAAATTCATTAACTGAGTGAAATATTTTTAATTTCTTTTAACAAACCTTCTATTTTATTATAACTTTGTTCTAATTCTATTGATCTGTATTTGATTTCTTTAAGTATATTTTCTTGAGATCTTTCTAATTTCTCTTTATATAGTTTTCTAGTGTTCTTTTCTTCTTCTGAATATTTCAAATTACTAATTATACTATTATTTTGATCTTTTATATATTTTAGATTTTCTAGTACTTCAGCCAATAACTTATTTTTATTTTTCAAACACTGATATAAAGAATTCCACAAGTCTAAGTTTTTATGTTGTTGAATTTCTAAGTGCTCTGCTAAAGATATAACCAGATCTACAATACTATTAAGTTGTGTATTTTCTGTGTGCAGATGATGTTGGAATAATGCAGAAAAATAACAATAATGCTTAAAATTTTGTATTCTATTAATATATATTCCTTGATGATGTATTTCTAGATTCAAAAATTCTAATCGTTTAAAACTATCAGTCATAAAATAATCGGGATGTTGACCCAAGGAAAGTAACTTTTGCTCTGATACCAATCGGGTGAGTGTTTAGAAGCAATATATATATAAATAATCTGATTTTAGTACAGAGTATTTAAACTTGGAGAAATATTATAACTTATTAGAAACAGGAGTAAAAGAAATAGATATAATTATAAGTAAATTAGAAAAGGAGGAAATAATAGGAGAAAACCCAACAAGACACTGGGAAAAAGATAAGATATTTTGTAAATTATAAATAATGAATCCAAATCTTAAAATAAGTACGGAAAAAATAGTCGCATCTAATAAAGAAATAAAAGATTTTGAAATGCATCTAATGTATATATATGTATGTATGCATATGTATTTCTATTTATGTATGTATATATATAGGTATGTATGTATATGTATGTATTTGTAGGTATATATGTATGTATGCATGTATATTTATGTATGTATGTATATGTATGTATGTATGTATGTATATATATGTATATATATATGTATGTATACACATATATGTATGTATATATATATATGTATGTATGTGTATATGTATGTATATACATGTATGTATATATATATAGGTATGTATGTATCTATATATATATATGTATGTATATGTATGTATTTGTATGTATATATGTGTATGTATATGTATGTGTGTATATATGTATGCATGTATATGTATGTGTGTATCTGTATGTATGTATGTATGTGTGTGTGTCTATGTATGTATGTATACATACATACTATTATATTTTATCACCCGTATCTTTAACTCTTTCCAAAAGAAAGAGCATCCCTGTACAACAAGTATAGAAAATTCTCTATTTCTACATTCTATTTCTATTATAATAGTATGTTGTATATATACATATATATTTCTATTATGATTATGTTCTATTTCTACATTCATTAATGAAATGCTATTGTTATTTAACATATTATTTATTTCATCTAGTTCATTTACTCTAGATTCGTAACTATCCTTAAGTATTTTAGAAGTTCCTAATAAATCTTGTGCTAATTCTCCTTCATCACTACTATAATCTTCTTCTTCAGAATTTCTATCTACGAGTGATATTATACTATATTTTGATTATGTATCATCCATATGTTCATCAACTTCTAATATGTCATCTTGTACACATTCTACTAAAATAGAATTTTTATTATAAAACCCTTTTTCAAAAATATTTGGCCAAAACTATCGCACTTTTTAGTCCCGGCATTGTTTTGTTTTTCAAAATACCATTTCTTCCAAAATACACCTTTTTTTACAAAAAAAAAAATCAGTTTTATCACACACACAATTTTTCAAAACCCATTTTGAAAAGGGTCACCGAACTGCGTGTCGTTTCGGGGCACGACATATATGTGTTTTGGACTGAACTCAAACTAACTCAATCCTTTTTTAAAAAATAGGGTTAATTACACTTTGCCTCCCTGAATGTAAAAAACCTACACTTTGCACCTAAAATTTTGGCTTTCAATTTTTTTTATTACCTTCATTTTGTATAAATTATTAAAAGACTAAATTGCCTTTATAAATACATGTCCATTGACAAATATGCCTATAGACACTAAAAATAACTTCTTTTACCTATTTTGTTCCATGCATGTCTATCATCTTCCTATATGCGTTTATACGTATGATTTTTAAAAAATGTATACTTTGAAAAATATATGTACATGCTATTTCACTAACCATACAAAATATATAAAATTTTTGTTGTAAGATACTTCGCAAATAATATTTTAATTTATGAAAATTTTTAAAATTTGCATAATATTAATAACATATCTTCACATTTTATACAAAAAATAAAGATTTATATCCAAATTTGTATACGTGTATATATATAAATCCAATATGATGATAGAACTTTAATGAATGTAATATGTCTAATATATTATGCTACAGTAATATCAAATTTAACTCTTTTCTTTGTGTATGAGATATCACATTAATTGAAAGTTTATCATGTTATTGTCCAATATATTATGCTACGGTAATAGCAAATTTAACTCTTTTCTTTGTGTATGAGATATCACATTAATTGAAAGTTTATCATGTTATTGGTTTTACATATATACATGTATAAAAATTTGGATATAAATATTTAATGTTTTGCATATAATGCAAAAAACATCTCTTTATTATTATGCAAATTTTGAAATTTTGTACAAATTGAAATATTATTCGTGATGTATTTATATTTTTTATAGTTAAAGTGTATGTAAAAATATTTATAAAAATATTATATGTATTGCATATTAAACGAACATAATAAATATGCATGGGATAAAATAGAAAAAACAAATAAGTTTTAGTGTGTATGTATGTTTGCCAATGGACATGTATTCATAAGGGAAATTTATTCTTTTAACAATTTATAAAAAAAGAAGGTAATAAAAAAAATTCAAAGCCAAAATTTTAGGAGCAAAGTGTATGTTCTTTGCATTCAGGGGGACAAAGTGTTAATTACCCCCACTTTCAGGGGGGCAAAGTGTAATTAACCCTAAAAAATATAATTTTATATTTTAAAATGATTTTTTGTAACTATGCCAATAAATAAAATAAAATAAAATAAATTTTTTTAATTAAAGTAAAAAATATCAGCAAATATCCAATTCCAAGGTCTTTTATATTTTAAGTAAAAAAATAGCAAATTGAGTTATTTTTTTATACTTTATATGGTACATAGAAATAAAATAAAATTGAGATGGCAATTTTTTTATTTATTTAATTTTATATTTCAACCATATACTAAATTCACAAGTTGAGAAATTTGTTTAACTTTATATGGCAATTATAAACAAATGTTACTTTAAATGGCAATGTGGGCTTTTAAAAATATTTTTGATGGCAATGAGAAACAACTATTACTCTAAATGGCAATGTAAGATTTTGAAAATATTTAGGGTGCGTTTGGTTCCCTAAAATTAACATCACAGAATTAGTTGTTTGGTTGATAAGTTTGTTTATAAAATTGGAATTAAATTGTAATTGTATAGAATCCAATTTCATGATTTTAATTCTTTACTTGCGGGTCTCTCATTTCCCTTTCCTCTAATTGTCAAAAAAATATAAAAGTCCCACATCAGACGAGTTGGTTATTAAAGTCATAAATCTAAACTCCTGTGTCCATTCTAAAAGTTACCTGTAACTTTTGAAGTAAATTTATAGGGTTCAATTTATGTTTACTTCTCATTCTACCTTTCAATTGGAGTCGAATGGGATGGTTTCCATTCCTCTTTTTTCCAATTGTCAAAAAAAAAAAAATTCTTTACTTGCAGTAAAATATAATTCCAATTCTCTACCTCCCAGGAAAACACGGAGCTTTTAAAAAGCCCAAAAACAGCTCCCGCGCGGTGCGCGCGTTCTATTCTCCTCGTTCTTCTCTTCTCTCCCTTGCAGCTTTCCCTCCGACGTCCGCCTCCGCCTCCACCTCAACCTCCGAAGCAGCCGATCAATTTTAGCAGCAACAGCAATAAGCAGCTATGTTTCCCTTTATTTCTCGATCATCATCATCCATGGCTGATAAAACCGACTTCGATTCTCGCCCTATCCAGATCTCCAAAGGTCCTTTTTTTTCTTTTTTTTTTTAAGGCAGATCTCCAAAGGTCTTGTTTCTCCTTCGCAATTTATTAATTGCAAATTTCGTTCTATTTAATTTTATTTTTGTTCTTGTTACTGATTATGCATTCTTCATGTGTAGCTTTTTTTGCAGATTAAAACCCTAGATTAAACCCTAGATTGCTGTGGAGTAGGTTTATTTATCATTTATGCTTTCTGGGCCCAATTTGGTTGTGGAAACCTACAAACTCTCTCTTAAACAAACCTCTCTCTCCCTCGGCAACACGGACGGTCTAAATTCCTGGTGGATCCTTCTCATGTTTCTTAGCCCTAGAAACGGCTCTACATCCTCTTTTATTAGCCATCAGTACTTTTTGTAGCGAGTGACTGGGATTGATTCTGGAAGCCCTAGCAACCTCCTCGAGACTCTGGGTTTGGTATTCTCTTCTTGCTCTTCTTTGGCTCCAGCCCCAAAGCAATTTTTTTTTCCCTCTTCTCCTCATTCTTTTAGGCATTAATCCTAAATTTAACCTTATTTTTCTCCTAAAATTGATTTATAATTAGAATTGTTGTATATATAAGTGCAAAAACTGTTTTATTCACTGTGTCTGAGATGTTACGGTTGGATATTCCGACTTTATTTTAGAAATTCCGGTTTCGATTGTCGACCAACATTTTTATTTGTCTCCTTCGTTTCTTTTTAAGTAAAATTATTTGTTGATTTGCAATGCTGCAAACTCATATAACAACAGCTAAATAATTTCCATGGATATATTTTATCTCTGTTGTAATTGCATATTGCAAGGCATAGAAGTATGTTTTAGCCCACATATAGTTGTACAATTGTTTAAGCCATGGTGTTGTTGCCTTAAACCAAAAGAAAATTCTCTTATTAGTGTAGACTGTGCATGCTTTGATATTTCCACAAATTTTAAATGGAAACAAATGCTCCAGTTTAAGCTGCAATCTGTTAGTTTCAATGAATGATGGTCCATTGAATTGTTTATTTATTTTATTGGCAAAACATGAAATAATTGCTTGAGGGAAATAGATGAATTTACTTGCCCAACTGAAAACTGTTTAGCAGCTTACTTTGTACTAATTAAATCATACTTGCAGCATGTACTCATTCTCCATAATCGTATCGATGTAATAATGTACATACAGTTTATAGGATCATGCTAAGCTTCAAATGTGTATTGAAAATTGTGTACATGCACGTTATTGTTGCATGTAAGTTGATATGAAAGCTTTTTCTTTTTCAGGTTTGCTCAATTCTACACCAAATCTATTGTGGATATTAGGTACGTAAAAAATCTTATCCTTTCCTTTTTAAAATTTTTTGCTGCATCTTTGTGGAATCAAGTGGGGGAATTGTAGAGTTTTACTTCATATAAAGTTTATGATTCGAAGGTCAAGTTGTACACATTGGCTTCCGATATGAATAGACATACATCTATGTAACTTATGAAGTTGAAATTGCTGCAATTTGATTAAATAAATGCAATAGAAAGGTTTAGTTTTTTGTAGTCTTTTCACAATATTAGTTTAATAATGAAGTCAAGAAATACATGTTGATTTTAAACTGGTATTTAGAGCTACAATTTGAATTAAAATTTGCAACAGAAAAATAATTGTATTTCACATTTCCAATATAAGCTTGCTGATGATTTTGATGGTATATAGGACTCCATGATGGTTGAAGTATACCTGCATTTTTTGGCTTCAGCTAATCACTCAATTAAAGAACACAATAATTGTCTTTATATCTTTTTAAATGTTAAGTGCTCAAAATTTTTTTGTGGGATTGACTTAGTTAAATTTTGGGCACAGCCTGACTCCCTCTAGTTTATTGACTATAAAGAAGAAGCTTTGTTTATCGTATGGAAAACTTTAAAAGGTGTAAAGGGTACCGTGTTATTAAGACTTGGTCACAGTAGTAACATTTTCAATACCATTGTCAAACATTCACTGATCAGGAAATTGTTCTTCTTTTTTCACTCTAGGTAATCGACAATGCCTGACATGATGGAGATGGAAATCAATGGAAGAGTCGGAAGCTTTAGTACAGATGTCAAGAAGCTTTCCAAAAGGGGGAGACTTTTGAAATCTGCAAGTCCATGTCTAACCAGTGAGGTCAGTAGGGTTGAGAATGGCTTTATGCCTAACTGGCTCTTGATGGAAGTTCTCTGCAGGCTTCCTATTAAAGTTGTCTTCGGGTGCAAATGTGTCTCAAGACCGTGGCTTTCTTTAATCTCAGATCCTTCTTTTGTCCGTTTTTATAATGCCTCTCGAGTCTCAGCCTCAACTCTTTCAGACTTGGAGCTACCTTGCCCTCCATGGGTCTTTATTTTCAAGAGAATGTATGTTGAAGGTTCTGGGTTGTCCCACTTTCCTGAGGACAAGTTACTGGAGATTATGTATCCTCCTGCTAGCTCGACTTCCCCGAATTATTTTGTACTTCCTTTGCCAAATTCTCAGGAAGCTAAGGGGGATATTTATTTCATCAAAGCAGTGGACAACGGGTTTGTGCTCTATAGCTGGTACCACGATGAGAAGAAATCTGACAATGTCATTGATGAATTGTATATTTGTAATCCTATGACCAAGCAGTGGTTTCCCCTTCCTCAGCCTAATTATGGCTCCAGGCGAGTCAGCGTGGGATTCACTACACAAGTGGAAGCAGGAATTTTAAGAAGTTATAGAGTTGTGTTAATTCATTGTCATTCCCAGAAACGATATTTCCTTGAATTTGAGGTATTTTCTTCTGAATCTGGTGAATGGGTAGAATATACCGTTTGCTCCCCACTTGCAATTCGAATCTTATATAGCAAGAAGCCTGTATTTCTGAATGGGAATCTGCATTGGGAAGATTGTGAACTTGGAGTTATAGCCTATGATCCTTATACTAGTCCTGATAAGTTACGCTTAATTGATTTTCCAGCGGATATAGACAAGGAATGTGACAAGCCAAGACATGGTGGGCTTACAAGCATGTGTGGTGTCCACCAAGGACTCCTTAAATATTTTGAAGTTACTCGTCCATTTGATGCATTGCGTGGTTTTTCATATTTCAAGATATGGGTACTTGAGGACTATAATTCGGGCCGCTGGTGTTTGCAGCATACAGTTGCAAATGAAGATATTATCGTTGATGGTAGTTTGTATCGCCGTGCTGCAGGTGCCAAACTTGTATCTTTCCATCCATATGATGCCGACATAGTTTATTTGCAGTGGTGCAGAGACTTGGTCTCATACAACATGCGAACCAGGAGACTGGAAGCACTCGGTATTCCTCATGAACCTGAAAAAAAGAATCGGATAGTTGACCTTGAATGTTGGTTGTGCTTCCCGCTTGTGCTTCCCGCTTGGCCTATTTGTATTCCATCGTCCATAATACCTAGCTATAGGACCTGATATTTATTAACCTATTGTTGCCCGAATTTTTTTTTTTTTTTATGCATTATGTTTGAATCAATCGTTAATTATTTGACTATATGGCTATCTATTTTGATTCGTCACTAAGGAAATCAGCAGTGTGCTTCCACCGTGGCCCGTTTGTGTACCATGTTTTAGAGGCATTTTGTATCTCCAAGTTCTAGCAAGTCATGTAACTGTAATTCAGCAATAATTAGGAACATACGAGTTTTGCAAGAGAAAGAGCTCAACTGCAAGAAAAGTTAGTGCACCCAAGAGCACAGGCAAAAGAATGTGGTCTCATTGACTGGAGAAGGCAGGTACCGACAATCCGGTGATGTTAATCTAAACTTCCAAAATACCCCCTTCTTATCACAACATGGGTTGGGGACATTGGGCAGAATTAGAAGACTACAGTTAAGCTAGGGCAGCCGTACCACTTGCTGAGGGTGCTATTTTAATTCCCTTTGGATTTTTCAGAAGTGACAGAAAAGCAGATAATTTACTGGTTATTTTAGTAAGTGCAATATTCAGCATTTTGATGGCTTCTAATTTTGAATTAGCTTAAAGACACTTTAACTGCAGTTAGTTCCTTGCGGTCTTCTTTCCTCGCGTCAACTTTCGGTTGCCTTGCACTTTGGTGCGGTGCAAGACAGATTTTTATTCTAGATTTTGTAGGTCCTACGCAAATGCGGTAATTATAGAAATTTTTAGCAATTCCCTCCCACAGGCAAGTAAAAATTGTAAAATGTCAAACTTTTTCCTTGTCAGATAGTGACTCCACAAATCAACAAAATGCATTGGCTTCCATCACTTGTTATGAAACTTGCTAGCCACACATACTGGGCAAATGTGTGGAAATTTGATGGAATTCTAGTTTCAACTCTCACCCAAGTGGAAGCCATCAATTCAGGTGTACTCGATTCATGTGTACTCTCTCGGGTGTCACCGTATTTAAGCACCTAACGATGTCCTCCTGCATGAATAGACGAGAAAGAAATTGGATTATTATGTAGAGAAATAAAGAGAGAGATTTTTTCCTGCATGAATGGACGAGAAAGAAATTGGGTTATTATGTAGCGAAATAAAGAGATATAGACATATAACAAGACTTAAATACCTGATTCAGATTCATAGTCAATTGTATGTATTCAATCATTAAGTCCAGTTGTGGATGATCTGGTACTGTACTCAAGATTGAACATGCTGCAATGATAGAAGGACGGAACTCTAGTACTCGAATGCCTGGAAACAAACAAATAAACAAATAAGGATTGCGTTAAAAACTGATTTACGCAATCAAAAAATAAGTACTGCGTTAACAACTCATTTACTTAAACAATTGATCTACTCAATACTTACTATAGTACATGAGAGTCACACAATGCCAGGGCCAATCTTTGCGTATTCGAACTGTGGATCCATTGATTAAGTTTTTCTATGTAGTAGTCTATAAAACTCAATGGTGTAATTGAGTTCATCCGGAATTCTAAGGCATACATAATATGATTTTTCAAATCTGTGTTGACAGCATGGTTGAAAAATGGGTATCTAGCCTTCATGGCTAGCCTCCAGCATGAGTGCACGATATCCTGTAGAATAGCTCCTCCACCCTATTAATGATCATCAATCATTAAAAAACATAGAAGAGATAAGAGCTACAAATAAAGAGTTCATGCACAAAGACACCACCCTATTGATGATTATGGTAAAAAAATAAAATAAAATAAAATAAGGGGTATAAAAGACAAAAACCGACTTCACAAGGTTTTACAAATAATACATGTAATCGTGGTTTTACAAAAGATTAAAAACATAGTTCAGACACAAAGAAACCACCTTATTGATAATAACAAAATTCATACACAAAGAAAATCTAGAGTTACAAATTCATGCACAAAGCAAAGAAATTAAGGGTCTGTTTGGTTGGGTGTGAATTATTTTCCAAGAGACAACATTTTCCTGAAAATTTAATTTTCCAAGAAAATATTTGATTTTTAATATTTTCTGTTGTTTGGCTACTATTTGAAGGAAATGCAAAACAAAAAGATAAAAATCAGATTAACAAAATAACATTGTTTACACTCTTCTTCCTCTATCGTCATGGAAGCTCCGGCATGTACATACACAGAGAGACAAGACCTCATGAAACTCACCTATTATTTGCCATAAAATCATAAATCATTAATTCAAGACAGCAAACATAGTAAAACCCAAAAATCCCCATTTTCTAAAACCTAAATTAGTTAATCCCCAACAATTTCAGGTACACGCCCCACCACCACGACAGCCATAGATTTGAAGTATGATATCTCCACAGATGAGTGCGCGCGAGAGAAATCATACTTGGCTGCAAGAGGAGGAATTGGCTTTAGAGATCTGGAATCCTTCAACTTAGCTCTTTTGGCGAAATAAGGATGGAGATTACTGAAAAACCCAAACTCATTGGCTGCAAAAATGTTGAAGGCAAAATATTATGAGAATTCAGTTTTTTTGAAGGTGAACCTGGAGAAAGGTGCCTCTTACCTATGGGAAAGTATACTGGAGGGAAGAAAACTGCTAAGCTGTGGACTGATCCAGAGAGTGGGAAAAGGGAGCACCATAAGCATTTGGGTGGACTGATCCAGAGAGTGGGAAAAGGGAGCACCATAAGCATTTGGGTGGACTGATCCAGAGAGTGGGAAAAGGGAGCACCATAAGCATTTGGGTGGACTGATCCAGAGAGTGGGAAAAGGGAGCACCATAAGCATTTGGAATGATCCGTGGATCCCAATGCCAACATCATTTAGGGTGGCTCAACATAAAAAGGCCTGAAGCCATTGGGATCATTTAGGGTGATCCCAATGGAATATGAATATGCTTAATGCTCTCTTTCTAAGAAATGAGGTAGAGATTATCAGAAAAGTGCCTCTTTCACCAATGGATGTGAGTGATGAACTGCTGTGGTACTGTTCTAAAGAAGGAGTTTTTGATGTAAAGTCTGCATATCACCTTGCAAGAAGCTTAAGAGAGATGGAAAATGGAGGTGAAGGCATATCATCAACAATCAAGGAAAGAAGCTTTTGGAACAGGCTCCGGCAATTAAACATCCCACCAAAAATGAAGATATTTCTGTGGAGGGCATGCTTGAATATACTACCAACTAGATAGAACCTAATGTACAGAATTGGAAGCCAAAGGAAGACTTGCAGCTTCTGTGATTATGACCTGCAGACAGATAAGCACCTGTTTGTGGAGTGTGAATTTGCACAGGAGGTGTGGAAAGCTTCTAGTGTTGGAAAACTAGTAGAAAGCAACAAACCATCCAGCTTTAGAGAATGGTTTACTAAATCTTAAGTGAAGAAGGGAAAGAAGAAACTGAAATGGTTGCAGCAGTCATGTGGCTAATATGGAAGAATAGAAATGAATGGATTATTAGAGCAAAAAGATGGGAAGCTAACAGGATTGGTGAGTGTACAATAGCAATGCTGCAGGAATTCAAAAACCAGCATTACAAGGACAGAGGGTACAACGACTACAGCAAACACCAGATGGACAGCTACAGAATAAGGAAAGTAATGTAGATGGAGCATTCACTGAAGATGGGGCAGCATTGGAGTAGTGGTGAGAGATCATCATGGCTAAGTGGAAGCTCCAATGGCAGAAAGGATTGATGATGCTTTAAATGCAGAACAGGTTGAATGTATGGCTTTCTTGAAGGGCCTCCAGTTTGCAAAAGACTTTGGAATTACTCACTTCATACTGGAAGGGGATGCTTTAGGAGTGGTTCAAAAAATCAACAAACAAAAGCCAGACCTGTCTTTGATAGGAAATTTAATCCAAAGCTGCAAAAATATGTTGTCAGATTTTAGTTTTGTTCAAATTTTGCATGTTAATAGGAAGCAGAATGAACCTGCTCATTTACTTGCACACAAAGCACTAGCTCTAGAAGGAAGCCATGTATGGTTTGTTTGCAGCAATGAGATCTTTGTTTTTTTCCCTCAAAAAAAAATCTCATTTTAATCCTCAGATTTGAAATACTGCATTGTAACCTGACCAATTTGTTACAGATATTTAGGGAACAAAAGTCTGTCGTTTCAAATGCTGAGGTCAATATTCAAACACAAAAACTGTTAGGGACAAAATGAATTTTTTCAAAAAATGAAGGGAAATATTCTAATGATTTTTCACAGATATCAAATTAATTAATTTTTCTCAGGAATCTAATAGCCATTTCACAGCTAAGGAAATCTCTCTTATTGTGGAAATTGAGGTAGACATTGCTGTTATCATTAAGCAAGGTACACTAATAGCCAGCACCACTCAAAATAATCATATAATAACTACTGATTCCATAAGTTAGTGCACATGCATTGCCGCCCTCCTGAATTATATCTTCCTTCTTATTACTCCTGCAATATTATAGCTTATCCTCATTCAATTCTACAAGGAATGAAAGAAAGGCATCCTGATACATCCCAGATGAAGTTACAACGCTTATTTGGAAACTACATAAGACTTATGAGCAAGAGACCAAACGAGCAAGAAATGGGTTTATATAGCCATATGACTTAATTGAAATTAAACAATTTCCCTTATAATTCGAGGTGTAGTGGAAAATTTGGTTCAATTTCAACCCATTTTTCATATCACCTGTCGTACAATACATGTTCAAGTGTCCTAAAAAATCAGCACCACAATATTATCATGAAAACATAATTAATCACCACATAATCAGCTTTATAATCTGGATTATCGACAGTCCTAGGATATAAAGTAAAACAATGAGAAAATATTTTCTGGAAAATGTTTTACGTCCAATCAAACAAACCCAAAGATGCAAAGAAAATCAGTTTTACCCCTGCTTCGATTAGTATCTGCATTCCGGAAACGTATCGGTCAAAGTAGTTCATAACAAGAAATGGTATGTACTGGTCATTCACCGGATCACCATCAGTTATCTACAGAAAAGGTAGAACCAATTTTCAGGATATATTTTAAATCACGATTTAAACAACATGACCTTAAGAATTCTTTAGCAAACCATAGTAAAGTTTCTTTAAAAGACATCATAATAATTGATCAAGAAAACATTTTTATTAGGGTTTTGATCAAGAAAGCCATGAAACCCTTACCTCATTGATCACACGAATAGCTCTGTTCCTTCGGGCCCTGTTTTCCGGCAAAGCCCAGTAGTTTGCTGCCACCATGTGGTCCACCTCAAGAAAAAGTAGTTCTTGAATGGATTCTTCGTCCACGGGACACCAGGGCTGTGCATCTCGAAGCTCGAAAGGCATTGTTCCAAAGAAGACAAAGAAAGCTGTAACTTCTGAGTGTTGTGGATGGGGGTTTACATATGAGAAACTTTTTTTGGGAATTCAAACTTCAGGCACTCTGGTTGCTTGCTTTAGTTTTCTTAGGGAGTATAATTTTTTTAAGATATATATATATATATATTTTAACTCGATGGTGTTATTGAGTTCATCTGGAAAAAAAGATATATATTTTAATAATTTTCCATGTATCTTAAAATATATATATATATTTTTAACTCGATGGTGTTAGTGAGTTCATCCGGAAAAAGATATATATTTTAATAATTTTCCATGTATCTTAAAAATGTATATATTTTTAAAAACTCAATGGTGTTATTGAGTTCATCCGGAAAAAAGATATATATTTTAACAATTTCCTATGTATCTTATATATATATATAGGGTTAATCACTCCAATAGTCCTCAAACTATTTCTTGAGTGTCAATTTAGTCCCCAAACTTTTATTTGTGTCTATTTGGTCCCTCAACTTCTATGTTAGTGTTTAATTGGTCCCCAATACCAATAAATGGCAAAATTGCCCTTCTATTTATATCATATCATATCTTTGTTTTCTTATATTTTTTTATTTATTCCTTCAACTCTTCCCCTATCTTTATTCGTGTTCTCAAAAAACTAAACCAAACATTACCTTCTTTATTCGCAAGTTTATATTGATTGATTTATCTGAAAAATTTAGAGTGTTTTTCATAGTTCTTGAGATGAAGAAGACTATTAAAAGAAATAAAATAAAAGAAAACTTCAAAAAAATATTAAAATAGAAAAACATAAGGTTTAGGATTTCAATTTTATTTACTTTATTGTAGACATTTATGTCGTTCTTTTTAATCATTTTCTTAAATTTTCTTGACTTTTTTTCTTTTATTTGTCCTTAGAGATCTCAAGAGAATTTCCTCCAAAAAAAAAATCTCAAGAGAATAAAAAAAATTCTAAACTTATCAAGTGAACCAATCAATATAAACTTGAAAAAAAGAAAAGAAGCTAATATGCAATTAGGCAATATAAACTTGAAAAAAATAAAACAAGCTAATATGCAATTAGATTTATGATGATGTGGACAAGAATAGTAAATGTGGAGAAAGGATAAATTAAAATATATATATATAAGAAAGAAGATAAAAAGTAAAGGTCATAAAAGTAGAAGGGCAATTTTGTCATTAATCGGTATTGAGGACTAATTAAACACAAATATAAAAGTTAAGGGACTAAATAGACACAATTAAAAGTTGAGAGACTAAACTGACACTCATGAAATAGTTTAGGGACCAATGGAGTAATTAACCCTATATATATATATATATATATATATATATATATATATATTAAAACTCGATGGTGTTATTGAGTTCATCCGAAAAAAAGACATATATTTTAACAATTTCCCATGTATCATAAAAATATATATCTTAAAAAATTAAAATTAAATAAAATTAAATAGAACGAAATTTTCAATTAATAAATTGCGAAGGAGAAACAAGACCTTTGGAGATCTGCCTAAAAAACAAAGAAAAAAAGGACCTTTGGAGATCTGGATAGGGCGAGAATCGAAGTCGGTTTTATCAGCCATGGATGATGATGATCGAGAAATAAAGGGAAACATAGCTGCTTATTGCTGTTGCTGCTAAAATTGATCGGCTGCTTCGGAGGTTGAGGTGGAGGCCGAGGCGGACGTCGGAGGGAAAGCTGCAAGGGAGAGAAGAGAAGAACGAGGAGAATAGAACGCGCGCACCGCGCGGGAGCTGTTTTTGGGCTTTTTAAAAGCTCCGTGTTTTCCTGGGAGGTAGAGAATTGGAATTATATTTTACTGCAAGTAAAGAATTTTTTTTTTTTGACAATTGGAAAAAAGAGGAATGGAAACCACACATTCGACTCCAATTGAAAGGTAGAATGAGAAGTAAACATAAATTGAACCCTATAAATTTACTTCAAAAGTTACGGTAACTTTTAGAATGGACACAGGAGTTTAGATTTATGACTTTAATAACCAACTCGTCTGATGTGGGACTTTTATATTTTTTTGACAATTGGAGGAAAGGGAAATGAGAGACCCGCAAGTAAAGAATTAAAATCATGAAATTGGATTCTATACAATTACAATTTAATTCCAATTTTATAAACAAACTTATCAACCAAACAACTGATTCTGTGATGTTAATTTTAGGGAACCAAACGCACCCTAAATATTTTCAAAATCTTACATTGCCATTTAGAGTAATAGTTGTTTCTCATTGCCATCAAAAATATTTTTAAAAACCCACATTGCCATTTAAAGTAACATTTGTTTATCATTACCATATAAAGTTAAACAAATTTCTCAACTTGTGAATTTAGTATCTGGTTGAAATATAAAATTAAATAAATAAAAAAATTGCCATCTCAATTTTATTTATTTCTATCTGCCATATAAAGTATAAAAAAATAACTCAATTTGCTATTTTTTCACTTAAAATATAAAAGACCTTAGAATTGGATATTTGCTGATATTTTTTACTTTAATTGATAAAAAATTTTAGTTTATTTTATTTTATTTATTGGCATAGTTACAAAAAATCATTTTAAAATATAAAATTATATTTTTTAAAAAGGATTGAGCTAGTTCGAATTCAGTCCAAAACACATATATGTCGCACTCCGAAACGATACGCGGTTCGATGACCCTTTTCAAAATGGGTTTTGAAAATTATGTGTGTGATAAAACTGATTTTTTTTGGTAAAAAAAGTGTATTTTGGAAGAAATGGTATTTTGAAAAACAAAACAATGCTGGGACTAAAAAGTGCGACAGTTTTGGCCAAATATTTTTGAAAAAGAGTTTTATAAAAAATGGAGTCCTCACTTGGTATTGAGTTAAGGTGTACCAAGTTACCCAAAAAATCATTTAACAAAACAAAATAAAAAATTTTTGAAAAATTATTTGAAAATCCTTTTTCGACTCCGGTCTGTAAAAAACAAGAGAAAAAGATTCGTAAACAAGAGAAAAAGATTCGGGAGTCATACTTGAAGAAAGAGAAGGCAAAGACTCGTGTCTAAGGCACCCTTTCTCCCTACCCGAAGCTAGCTGCGAAGTTTAATCAAAATTTTCTAAAATAACCCTAAACTCTATCGCATCTGGACGTGTCTAAATGAATGCAAATCCTAAGCTTAATGTCGTTTTGGGAGTGTCAAAATGTTTCGTCGAGACTGGATTAGGATTATCGCATTAATTGCAAAACCTGAAATGAGACCTCGAGAGAGTCACGAGTGTGGATGCAAAAATAGAATGCAAAAAGAAAAGAAAAATAGTAGTATAAATAGTAAGTGATCAAGGAAAATGGAGATGCAATATAATGGGTACGGGAGACTAAGAAACTCGTGACTGACTATTCCTATTCACGAAGGGGGGAACAACATGTTAAGTCACCATTTCTCACGTAAGTAAGCGACTATTCTTAGTCGAATCACACAAATGACCTAAGATTCTATGTGAGATGCAGTCTAGATGTCATGCATATGTAAAAAAATAGGCGATGATGATGATGATGATAATACTAGTGAAAATCATGCAAAAAATGAAAAATGCTAAAAGGAGAGAAAAAGTGTGTGAAATGAGATGAAATGCACACGAGGAGCACTAAATGACCTAAGGGTCTAGTATTGGACTAACCCATTTTCTATGAATTTCCACTAGCGTTGGACTAGCGGGAAGGCAATAAAGCCACAACTGGCATTGAGCTAGCATGGTGACATTACAAATTAAACATGAATAAAAGCATAATAAAAGTAAATAAACATATTATAAATACCAAGTTTTGACACACCATCTACTTTTTAAACATTGGGGAGATGTTTATATTTCTAGGGTCAAATTTTAATTTTTCAATAATCTCGAGGGGTAAAATAGTAATTTTTATCTGTAAATATTTTTCATTAGTTTTGGAGATTTTAAATTCACATTTTTACTTTCATACTTACTTTTTAATTTTCTATGATTTTTTCGGATTTAATTGGTATTCTTTTTATATTTTTCCAGCATAAGGACAAAATGATAATTTCGCCTCGCGAACACCATTTTGGTTCATTTCAGGTCCCAAATTTATTTTTCTAATTCTTTAAGCATGTTTCTAAATTTTCTTGATTTTTTCGGAGACGATTGCTATTTTTTCTGTAAATACTACATTTAAGGGCAAAATCGTTATTTTATAGTTTAAATTCATTTTTCGCCAAATTTTGAGTCATAAATGCATTTTTTAGAGTTCTAGGCTTATTTTTAATGCTTGATAATTTTTTGAGGCCAATAGCTATTTTCTGTATATTTTCGTTATCCAAATGCAAAATTGTCATTACACATTTCAAACTTATTTTTCACCAATTTTTGGGTCCCCAATTCGTTTTTAGGTTTTAAGCATGTTTCTAAGTTTTTCTAATTTTTTTTTGGTGAATTGCTATTAATAAATTTATTGTTTAAATTTTTCTTAATTTTTTTTTCATTTTTATGAGAGAAAAATAAATTTTTAATGTTTTTGTAAGGGTAAAGTTGTAATTGGGATAGTCAAGGGCGTTTTGGTCTTTTAGTCATTTCTTAGAAGATAAGTCTTTTGTGCACTATAAATACCGCCACTTGAGGATCAAAAATAAAAAAATAAAATAAAAAAAAGCCTAGAGAGAGCTTTTAGTTTTTTTAGTTTTTAGTTTTTATATTACACCAAGAACAACAAAAATACACACTTTTTCCTACATTTTTCTTTAAATTTTCACCAAGAACACACACTAGTGTATCTTCAAGCCTACACCTAGAACACACACTAGTGTATCTTCAAACCTATACCTAGAACACCTAAAACACACACTAGTACATCTTCAAACCTACACCTAGAACACCTGAAACACACACTAGTATATCTTCAAGTCTACACCTAGAACACCTAGAACACACACTAGTACATCTTCAAGCCTACACCTAGAACATCAAGAACACACACTAGCTAATCACATACACTTCTTGTATTTTCTCTCTCACGCACTACACACACTTCTACACACTCCTTGCATTTTCTCTCTCATACACACTCACACTCTCTCTCACATACTACACACATAGTAGATTCACACACTTCACACTTTTCACTCACACTCTCTCACACACTACACACACTCACACTCTACTTCACACTCAACACACATGCCCACGTCATTCCAGCACACACTAAACGCACTATTTTCACACACATTTACATACACAGCCAGACACAATCAGAAACACGTACATTCACACAATTTCACACATCACTGGGCACATAGTTCACTCACGACATTCATATACAATCACACACACTCATACACACTAACATACGTTTCCAAACACACAATCACACATAATCCATCCAGACACATTTACACACACAAACACACATACACGCCATTTACTCACAATCTGCACAATATGCACAAACATACATCCAACAACACACACTACCACATAGACACTCAAACACACACAGAGGCGCAACCCCTCACACACACTTTCACACATTGTTTTCACAAACCACTCAAGACAGTCAGTTATACACACACATACACAGAGCAACAAACACACAGTCATTCACACATTCATACACTCTGTCACAAATGCACACACCAAACCCAGATCACACAATAAATCACACAAACACACTGCCAGGATCATGCACACACAAGAGTCAAAATTTCACACACACACATATAATCAGTTTCACAGTTCAAGCACCACTTCCTCTCTACCTCTCTTCGCCACCTTCAACATTCTTTACCCACAGTTCACCACATTCAGTCCAACTCCTCACCCAACGTCTCCAACCAATCATCATAAACACAAGCCATAGCAACAGCTTTCCAACCATACCACTCCAACTTCTCGACCTTTAACAACCCAGAACACATAGAATTGGCTCAAGCCACCAGCGATCAGCCAATTAACAGCCTGCTGCTTCAAACCCTCAAACAGCTCACAACAATCACAATTTACCTCCACCTCTGCCCATCATCACCAGAAAGTAGCATAAAACGCCCACAATACACTAGCCCAAGCTGTAATTCACTGCCTAAACTTCTCCCAGCCACCACAGACATTACCAATCCAGTCACCTCACCTTCCCAGTCCCACTCCCAAGCTGCCACAGCCTACTTCGTCTCACAGCGCAAGCTCCACCACAAGAGATGTGAAATTGCCAAAATCAGCTCCAGTAGCTCCGTCGCCAGCTTCAAACCTGCAGAAAAACACACAATCAGAAGCCATCTACAAATACCAAATTCCTCTCTCTTTCTCAAAACCACCATCTGCGACCAAAGCAACCATCAGATTCCAAGCCTCATTAGTCCGGCCATCCCTCAAACCTCTAAACTAGATCAGCATCAACCTCCAATTACATCAATAATCACTGCAAAAAGAACCACTACTACTGCAAATGCAACCAAACATTCACCGCAAAGCTACTAGTAACTGTTGGAGTATTTTAATAAAAATACAAATATTATAGAATTATTTAATTGCTTTTCGTTACTTTTGACCACATAATTATAGAGTTTTTATAACTATTATAACGGTCGTATTCATAATTGATGGCCATAATATTATTGTAATTAAAATTTGACCGTTTTGGAGTATTAATAATAATAACGGTCATAACGGCCATATTATTATTACTTTGACTGTTATATAATTAATTATATAATTATGTTTTGTAACTTAAATTTTACTTATTATAATATTTAAATTATTCTACTTAATTATCTAATTATTGTACAATTAATACTCCTAAACTTTTAGCCTATAAATATGAGGATTTTGAAGACTTCAAAATATATCTTTAAAGAAGAATTATTCAAAATTCTATAAGTATAGTTTTGGGTAAAAGTAAGGTGGGTGGAAAGCTTCTGTGTTTCTCTTAGTTGTGGAGATCAAAGAGAAACAACAACCATGAGTTGGGCTGTTGTATCCTGGAGGTGACGCGTTGTGACCTACTGTACCGGAATTAAATTCGTAGGGGTGCGAATCGTCTTAAAGATAGCGTACTACGCGCCTCAGCCCAACCGAACTTCTTAGTAGCTGTCAAATTCGTCATCATGAACATTGAACGGTACAGAAATTTTCACATTTTATAATGCGATATTGAGGTAATATTTATATGAGTTAAGTTATTGTTGAATTTTATTTGAGAAGTTAATATAATTATTTGATTCCTTTTATGGTCTAGGACCAACAATTTTAAGATGATTAGCCTAAAGTTTTAAAGGAAAAATATACTTCTGACTGTTTACATATTGGTTCTGGTATGCACAAGAAATAGCAATAAAGGGTGGATAATGTTTAACGGTTAGTAGAGACGGATAGTCATATTATTTATGGAAATTGAAATTGGTGCTTAGGTATGCAATATCTAATGTCAAACACACGGTATGTTTTTGTTGCCTGGTTAAGGGATGTGCTAATGCCACTCATGGTGGAACCAGTTTACATGTTGCTAACATGTGTAAGAAATTAATTTTTGTATAAAAAGAAAATATATTTCATTTCCATTGATGCACAATAATTGCAGATAGTAGGAATGATTACCTTACTAAGTTGCAAGATTCATATCTTACGTAATCCAGCTTCATTTACTTAAAAAATTTAAACTACAATCAATAGTTATGATCAAAGATGTTGGAGAGAATTTTCAAACTACTAGAATGACTTTGAAAATAAACATTTAATCTTACATGCGATAAATTCATATGTACGAAGTGCACATCTTATGCTATTTCCATGATTATATTGTCTTTGGAGAATCTTAACTATGTGGTTTTTTCTTATTTTTGAGGGCTTAGAGAAACTGGAATTTAGTTGATGCATATGGTAACTTGATTTTACTTAACTTGATATTCCAATGTTAAAAACAGAGCAAACTATATTATGGTAACACTTTCTAAAGCATGACAATGGACAGGTCCATTGAAATTGATAATTGTAAACTTTTATGAAAGTTTTATTTTCTATAAATATGTCATTGTGTTTTGTGGCTTATAATGCAAATGGCAGTAGAAATGCACAAGTGAATTACTTGATGATATCCGTTACACATTTCTAGATTCAATTGATTAGAGAAAGTAATGCATCCATGTATTGCATCATCTATGACCAGTTTGATGGAAATAACATAACGAATTTTGCTACCAAGTTCCTGGCTGACTTGGTATATAATGGCTAGAATTTATAATGAGATATCTAGTAGTAAGGTATCATTTAAATACTTAACTTTTATACGAGAGTAGATATGAGCGTGCATGTTCATGTATAAGTTTATATAATGACTGTTG